>JASCZW010015473.1:0-20495 GCA_034211315.2 Aedes japonicus | reverse complement strand
AGTCCACCGATGTGGGGCAAACACTTGTGAGGAAACTGTGCAACATTGCTCAAATATTTGCTGTTGTGACCTTATACCGTATGCACGTTCTAATCGTGAATTCCACCAGCGCGATCTTCTTGCTCCTCACAACCGACAGTTCAGTTGTGCCCCAGAGTAAGTGTTTCCCAGCAGATCGGCCAGGTATAGTACACTACTTTTACACTTAAACTACGCTTTATTCAGTTCAAACAGCTTTGTTCTTCTGCTACACAAAGATCTACAATACGTTCTTTATTCAACTATTTCATATTGGAATATTTATTTCTGGTCGATCTTAATGTTACGAACGGTCGGACTGAACTAACTACAAAAGCGGTCCCTTCTCTTCATATAGGTTCGTAAACAACAAAAACATAGAAAAAAAAGAGACAAGAAATTTTCAGTGTCGAGTGAAGTTTGTATGGTCCGTTGATCTTCCAAGATATTCAATGAATTTGTTTCAATATCATAGCGTAGCTTTGCATTTCCCAAAAGATTTTGTTGCAAATTGTAAGTCCTACGTTCTGATTTCCTCAAGGGATAGTTTGGATGAAGTAGAACATGTCATATTGCTTTATAACTTTTGTTGTTGAAGGTCATTAACATATTTAATTGTAAAATGTTAAATTAACGTATGAATATTAATTGAATATGTTTTTTTTATTAAGGTTTACTAGCGGGACTCTGAATAGAGTGGAAACATCTACGCCAGGCCTTTGATGATATAGTTGTGTAAATCCTCTCGAATCATTTTGCCTGCCGTACACGGAACATGTCGTCCAAGAAGACGCTGTTGCAAATGACTCGGAAGGAGCCACGTTTGAGAATTCCGTCTTTTTTTGCAACTGTTTTTTTGTTATTTTGATAGTCAGTGTAATGAATGCAAGTTTAATATGGCGTTCGAAATTTCTCCAGGCTTTTGTAGTTTGGTCCTTAAAGTATGCCATTTATGTGCTATGAGAGTCATCTGAAGCAGGTTTTAGAACTAAATTTAAAAAGTTATTGTATTGTTACTTGTCCGTTAGCATGATATAACTTATAACTCGAAATTAGAAGAAAAATTAGTATCTTCCATTTAATTCCAACTACCTTTCCTTATCTTCGACAGATACACGTATTTCGTCTACAATGTGCAGACTTCTTCAGTGTCTCGTACTAATAACTCGACTTATAACTGTGGTCTTGCAGGTCGACCATGATCAGTGGCGTCAGGTTGATAACATTTTATTTTTTGTTTTTATTATTATCAATGTTGTTCTGGACACTATATCATTAGTACACCAGTTTTTAGGTATGACGATATAGTGTCCCAAAATAACATTGATAATAAAAAAACAAAAATAAAATGTTATCAACCTGACGACACTGATCATGGTCGACCTGCAAGACCATACATCTACAGTAGCGTGCTTGCCACCGCGTGGGTAGTCACTCGTACTAGCATTTCTTTAGGTCCGTTGGGGGAGCACTTAACGTCAACGTGCGGTCTTCAAATTTAAGTATGTTTGTTTTCTAGTCAAGACGAACATTTCTTGACTTGGCATTTTTTTTCAAAATAAGGGATGGCCTAATGTCAGCCTAACAATAACTGTTTGAGTCGTGGTCAGCTATAAGATTCACTATTCGGTGGCAAAGTAAGGCTTCATCACGCCTACTCCTATTAATTGTGGAAAATCATCGAGAATTAAGCCGTTATAAGCTTGTTTACCATTGTTATAATGTGTGGTATTTTTATTATAGCCTTGAAATGAGAAATAACAAAATAAAAATGACGTCACGTTCGTAGTTTTAACAAAACTTCCGTCGGTTCCTTACGAATGTCTGAAATCTTGAACACATGGACTATCAACATACCTATCGAACTAGATTTATAATTAAGCGTGGCTACGGTTCATCATATCAGGGAACGCCTAAGAAAGGTGTTGCAGCTAAGAAGGAATCCCACATCAGTATCACTGAGGAAAGAGCCCTACCAAACTGCATCACGCCCCAAGTAACACACAAAACAACTTTTCCGAATGATTTATAATTGTTTTTATTATAAATGTATTATAAACGTATAGCAAAACTTGTCAAGCTCGTAGCGGTTTGTAACTCTCGTTTATCACTCTGACAAACGGTTCGAGCTGAAAATACTTTTTTCACTGCTGCAAGTTAAGAATACCTTATTATTGTTCTTAACAGGACAAGATTTCATGGGCAGTTTTATATACTGTTGAAATTACATAACACCAACCACGTTTTGCAAAACTTGTTCTTTTTCTCGATAAATTTGCTGTACAAGATTTTGGTTTCATTAAGCCGACGGGAAGCATATCATAGATACACAGAGTAAATTTTTCAGTAATCTGAGCTGGCTTAGCGAAGAAGCTACGAACCTACCACGCAGAAGGAATAGTGTTCAAATCCCACGCTTGGCGATGTTATATATTTGTATGAAGATATTTTTTTTTATTTTATGTTTTATAAGGCTTCACTTTTGCGCTTTTTTGCGTCATATTAAAGTATGAAATAAGAGTATTGTACACCTAAGTTAATAACATGTTTTGGTCATTTAAGAGTACTTTCAACTTTATTAATACAAGCTGTGTTGCTTGGGGCATTTAATGCCCCAGGCAGAATGTCCGTTGGATCACATCTCTAAAATCAGTGTATCAATGCCAGATATGTGACGCGACATTAAAAATATTTATGATGTGATACTACCACGTCAGAATATGTTTTTGGCTGCCATCTCAGTGCAGATGGCGTAGGTCCACCCATCGCGACCAGATTACATATTCGAGGGGAGGGAATATTTATTGAATATGATTAAATATATTTTATAATTTTGTGTTGCCTAAAAATAACTGTTACTACAGTTAATTTTAAATTCTGAACGCCAGGGCAGTTTTGATGACCTAGAGGATCAGAAAGTTATAAAGTATTGACTGTTGACCTTTCCAAAGATTCAGTGAATATGTTTGAATACATTTTGTCACATTCTAAATCCCAAAAAGCTACTGTTACAACTGTATATCTTCTGTTTTGAGCTTAAGTACAGTTTGAACGACCTAGAATATCTCAAGATTGTCGCATTATTTCTGTTGACCGTCTAAACTATTTAATTAATATTGATACATAGATTGTTCCTTTGCATACTTCAACACCCTACTGATACTACTGTAGACCATAAGTTCTGAACTCAAGGACAGTTTTGATGACCTAGAACACCAGAAAATTATCAAATACACAATATCTAATATTTCTCAAAACGGACACATCTGGAGTTGGATACCGGCGACTTGTGATGTGGTAAGTGCTCTCAAGGACGTGGAGAGAGACAGGTAATTGTTACCCATTGTATTTATATTAATAAAAATTTCTTTTTTATTAAGTTTGCGTTGACCATCGGTTTATTCGGATGAATCGGTTGTGTCGATACTTTGCTCCGCAATATTTTGTTATCAGGCGTAGCGTTTTGACTTTTGTTTCGGTTGGCTATTGTACGTTGCGCGAGTGATCATCAGAAGTCGTGGTTCACCGGGTAAGATCGGTCGGTGGTGAGGTACATAATTAATTGTGATCCAAATTATTGGTTTGCTATGCTAGTCGGGCTACCCTATCCTGGCACAAATAAACCACTGTCCCATTTTGTAAGAGACTCCAGCGGCATCCGTACTGTTGATATAGATCGTTCAAAGTTGGCTCTGAAGCGTTAAGATGAATTACCTTGTTTTTCTAACGAAATACCACTATCACACTCTGCGAGTGGCCCCAATAGCATCCTTACTGTTGGTTTAGATCGGTTCAAATCGGAAATCGGTACTAATTACACCTCACAGCTAATCGTTAACCAAAACGAACCCAGCTGCTAACCAATCCTGTTATCCAAAATCCCAGTGATTTCTCGTGGAAGTGCAGTGGATTCCGCGGCTTCCAATAAAGCGAGTATCACGTCCACATATTTTTCCCCATTCCCTACTTGACCTGCATTCGGGCGAGGCCAGCGCCGGTATTGCCTTAGTTTGGGATCACCAGTTTTTACACATTGAAGATGTATGTTAGTCCCAAGCATCATCTGTTGGTTCTCTGTGTAATAACAGCTGATCTGGCAACAACGGAGTAGCAACCTCGGGCGGTCAATCATGCTCATGCTCATGCGCATGCTAGAACACCAGAAAATTATCAAATAATGACTGTTAACCTGCCGAAAGGGTCATTCATTTTTTTGAATAAATGTCATAACTAAAAATTAGAAGAAAAATTAGTATTTTCCATTGATTTCCAACTACCTTTGCTTATCTTGACAAATACGTATTTCGTCTACAATGTGCAGACTTCTTCAGTGTGTCGTACTAATAACTCAACTTGACGAAATGACATAATCTTATAAAGCCCTTCAAGCTACTGTTACAACCGTTGATCTGAAGTTCTGAGCTCAGGTGCATTTTAGATCACCTAGCATATCCCAGAAAGATCACCAAAAATTTATTAATACGTATGCAAACCGCTACAACAACGCTTAATACTATGAATAAGGCATTTATTTTTTCATCCTGAACTTCTTCATATTCGGGATGTTTTAGGTCGTACATTAGGCCTTCGTTTTATATGTTTTTTTTTTATATCTGCCAGGTAGAAGAATGGACGAAGAACAAATTTGTCGAAAGCAGTGTACACTTGTCTTCAGTCTGTGATTTAATACAGCAATTTTCTTTTTGGGGTCACATATGATATCTTAGGCCTGAAAAGGGTTAATATAGTTTTTAAGACAAAGAATAACATTTATGCATCTTTCAATAGTATGGGTCCCGAAATCAACATTGTTCTCTATTGAAAACAGAGACCGAAATTTTCGCCTACTTGCGAAGAGAAACGTCCCTTTTCACCCGTTTTGAGAAACAGATGAGAATGTGAGAAGCGAGAGCGTGAGAGACTATTATACGCTCACAGCCGTTTTCGCGAGAAAAGCGACGGCGATTAATAATTTTCGAAGAGCATGAGTAGCAGATAAATCGTTTCTTTTTCAGCGAATCCTAGATGCCGATAATTATTTTTCACTTACTGTTTGACACCTGAAAATGCATTAGTCTTCATGCTTGTTTTATTCTGACATTATAATTCGATAAAAAGTCAATTTTTCTTCATGTTGTGACTCCTCGTTTTTTTCTGTTCGGTTTTTGCTTCTTGTATACGATCTAAGCATGTTTTTAGTGAAAAATGTGACATGAGAAAATATTTTCGTTGAATTCTGGAGAGATATTTTCGCAAATGAAAGAGAGTGGATAATGAATCATTGGCGAAAAAGGAGAGATGAAAATGTGAACGGATTGCTACTCATCGACAACCTGCTTGGTTTTCACGCAGCTGAGTGAGAGTTTAGATCTCTGATTGAAAATCATGAATAAAAATATTTGCGATCGATTGGTGCAAAAATGTTGAAACTGTTTCGATAAATGACTAAGATATTAATGCTTATAACCTGACAAGCTTTTGTGACGGTTGTAATGTGATTTTTTTTATTGTACCCCAATATAGAAAACAAAACAGAAACAAAAAACAAGATTGAAAGCAGCCAAAACAGATAACATAGACACTGAAATATTGTTTTCAGGAAAGTTTAAATGATCTAGTTCTACTAACTAGAGTCAAAAATGTCATTCATTTTTTACAAAAGAGGCACGAAGCATCTATGTATGCTCTAGCCTTGATAAGGCTATGAAACGAAAATCTACCAACAATATGATTCCGATCAATACAAAACAATTGTTAAACAAGTAAATAAGCACTAGGATAACGCACCATACTTGAAAACAAAGTGAATCTTCGCTAACTTTTCCCTTGTTCACATTTTATTAAATAAAAGAAAACAACAACACAAAAAATAAGAAGTAATGAATTTTAACAAGCGCGTAAAATTTCCCCTTGTTTAATTCCAAGCGAAAGGAGACGTAAACAACAAAGTTGCTTGCAATCTTTCATGCGCCATACAACAATGTTTCCCATCTTTCATACAACATGCAACCGCTTGCGCTTCAGGCGGTATCTAACTTAAGTTTACATTATTTTCTACCAAATCTAGCATTTCCTCTATGTGCATTAGATAACGCAGAAAATTCAATGTTTCTTTTCATCTGTGAAGTGAAACACGTTTTCTACTGAATACTAAATGTGAGCAAATTGCATTAAATTCCAGTAGCAATGTAAAGGCATAAATAGTTTTCTAGTTCATTTTTTCTAGATAATTTGAATATTATTCCAAACTTTTACAACCTTCTTAATTTTTTAAACAGTTTCCGGAGAGATATCGGTCGCAGTTCCGTGAAGTTTGACGGAAACAAGGTTGCTCATTTTGTTTTTTAAACATTCCTCCATAGGCGGAAGCTACACCCAAACAGTGAAAAACGAATGAAATACAGTCGGGTCTCCTACTAAACGGTGGGTAGCAATGTCCATCAACCGGATATCTCGGCGGTGATTAACTGAGCTAATTTTAGGTAACATTCTAAGTATAGACCCTAGCCACGTTCAAACAAATGTAGCCTCATTGGATGGATAAATCCTGTTAGGTGGACGGTTCCACCCACCGTGTAGCATGAGACCCACCATTTTCATTTTTACGTCCCTAGCAAAAGCTGTCTCCATATAGATACCCCAGGAATTTATTCAGTTGAAAACAGTTACCAAAACAGAGTGGTAGAATGGTTCAGCCAGCACTACACTTCTGGCAGAAGAAGGAACAGGATGTTCGGTCTTCCAAAGAGTACGCAAGATACGTAGAATTTATACTTCTTTTCGTCGTCGCTTTCCCAATGACTTGAGGAGTCGCCTTCTTACCCTTGATGATGGTCCCGCCGCCGTCGATGAGTGTTCGGGAGGACCACGCTCCAAACAGGAACTCAGGACTGCGTTAGAGATAGCACAACCGGCATCAAGTCGTTGTCATTATCATTTGTTTGCATTAATTTTTCGCTACGAGGAGGATAAGGTTGTTCTCTCGTCACACGAAACGGTACTCTACTTGTGGGATGGGGGAAGGGGGAGGTGGGGAGTAGCAAGAAGGGGGAGTTTGTTTGTTTGTTTCGTTTGGAAATTTGAATCCAGAAGGAGGGTTTTTACTTTGTGTCGTGGATCCAATGGTGCTGTAGTAGGATTTGAAGCGTATCGTAACCGAAGCGGAATAAGTTAATAAGACCATTACATTTGAATTTTCCCCGTCTGAGGGGCTCGGTTGTCGTAACTTCGTTGGTATTTTAATTTTGTATTTCAAGATGTATAGTTTATTAAAACTCAATTTGTTTGTTAAGGAGTTTGTCAGAATTGTCACAGACTTCTTGTAGTTCTTTGGTAGTTGGGAAGTGAAAGCTCCACTGTAGAATTCGCAATCTATTTCAGAGTAGCAATCCCATGTTCATACCGATATAGTTCAATAAGACTCACCTAATCATTTGAACTTTGAATTAAAATTTAGTTTCCATCGGTGTTTTACTGAATTCCGCCTCCGTGATAACGTCAGCTTGCAGTTGTGGTTAACTTGACCAATTTTAGAACAGCACTACTAGTTACAATAATGAAAAATCAGCATTAACGTACTCAAATATTCACTGGGAGAACGAATTTTCCATACGTTTTTGATTACACATTTTTCAGTTTGAAAACGTCAAACATGTGTCGGCAGAAAACTAACAAGCACTTTAAAATCAGGACCTACTTCGATCTTCATTTGGCGAGCGAAGTGGCGTAAAATCGTAAAAACTCGCATAATGTATTGCAACTAAAGCTAGGACAGGATTTTTTCGAGCTGGTTTTCAATATTTGCAACCAATTTTCTGTCCGAAATGGCCACTTGCGATTGGTTGAATTGTCAAACGCCAGCAATCTCACCGTAAGAATTTATTACAAGAGGACCCTTTGTCGCCCAATAGCCCAGCCCCATTCATTTGATTCATTTTACAACTTCTCTAATTCTGATCAATCATGGAGTAGCAATCATTTGATTTGAGCAGTCAGTCTAAGCTAACTAAGCTGCTGTTGCAGTTGTGTTAATTGCTTTTGCTAATGTGTCTTTATCGGAGCAATTTTCCGAATGGCACAATGTCGAATGTCTGTCTGTCTGTCTGCCAGTTGCGACGAACGAAAGGAAGCATCAGGACGCGAGTCCTAGTGGCGAACAGAAGACAAAAAAACTGAACTCTGTTCTACACCACCAAGAGACGGAAGGTAATTCAATTAGAGTGTACGTGTGTTTGTGTGTCAGCTACATAAAAGCCGATCGATGTACGGCTGCAATTAAACTGAAACGATGATGATGATGCATTTTTTTGTTCGTCATCACCATCCTTTCTTTCCCATTCGTATTTTCTTTTTGATTACCTCTATATACACTTGTTCCCGCCCTATCAGAGTGTTGTTACCGGTAATTGAGGGGAAATCAATAAAATTAAGGCCTTGTCAGCGAGGCACATCGTGGTGGTCGAAGGCATGAGGCCTGGATTGAGCGCTTTTTGCACGAACAATAGTGCCTTATGGCTTGGAATGGAAGACTCAGGATAAGCGAAGGAAATCAAATGGTTGCTATTTTTTTTCCAGCCCAGATTGCAGATGTAGGTTGATAGTTACCTATGGTCGGTGCGACGAAGGTAGTTAGGTAAGACTACTGATGGGCAATCGATTCGATTTCAAGTGGCGTAAGCATAGGGAAATACGGCTTTGCTGCAGGTCGAAGGATAGGTTTCTTGAACAATGTCAATCCAATCAAACTGATTATTATTTCTTTTTAACTGGTTTGTCTATATACTATCTATTCACGAAATTGTACAAACCCAAGGGCCCAAGAACTTCAAAAAACTATTATGGTCACGAAACATATTAAAATTCCACAAACCATTTGTTTGCGACAAAGGCGGAGCCAGGATTTCAAATAGGGGAGGGCAAGCTTTTTTTTAGAGAGAGAAAGAAAGAGAGAGAGAGAAAATTACATCGTCTTAACAAGGACAACACAAAGCCGGGTTGACCAGTAGAGCAGGGACATTTTCAAGTTCCACCCACTGAAGCGGTAATCATGCCCTTAACCTTGTGACAATTCGCCTGAACGACGGTTGGATTATCTTCTCTACTGTCATCCAAAGTATTTTACAATACCTGTCCGATTCCGGCAACAAGATAAAACAATTTGCATACTGTTATAGTCTTTCTTTGTATTCTCCCATACGCGGAGTAACGATCTGTGATGATGTTGTTTGAGAAGGAAATAATTTCTCATCACCATGAGGCTCTAGGAGTAGACAGCACTTTTTTTTGCTAGAACAAAGTTGTTAAGAGAAAGAAGGTATTGATATCTCCGTTAGCGCACGGCAGACTGTGAAAATTGAATAGAAGTAGTTTTTGAAATTGAGCGGAGGGCATTGTGAGGTAGTATTTCGAAATGTTAGGTAAAGCAGAAGTCGTATGCCAAAAATAAACCCGAATGAGCGGTAGATAGTTTCTCTCACATGTAGGGGACTTGGGAGCAGGGCCCGGCAAAGTCATCGTCAATTGATAATCGTCAAGCGACGATGAAGCTGTTTACCATCAATATCAAATGAAAATCCAGCTCTTTCTTTTCGAGCATGTCCCATGTCAACATCTATAGAACCACTTTCGATCTGTTTTCATGCTGTTTGTTTTTGCTTGATTTGTGTCCAGTTCATTTTTTACAGTTAAATGAAGTTGCCACCGTATTGCAATGAAGTAGGTAGACTGAATCGAAAAGAAGCTACGGATCACTGCCATGATTTGATCTTTCAAATATGCCGCAGTCTGTGTTTCTTCAACTTCAATGACCCCTGAAGGGAATAAAAATGTATTGAGCCGCGTTAAGAAGGAGATTTGATTTTAAGCTTTTGCAGCTATTTTGGACATCATTGAGTGCATTGGCATCTTGAATCGGAATGATGTACGAACAAGTTGATTCAATTCTAGGTTTTAGTGATAAACCTAAAACAGAAGTAAATACAGAGTTCATTCCTTGTTTTCTATTACCGTGAATACCATTACGCCGATAAGTTCATTTTCCCGATCAAGAAAAAGTGAGATTAAACTTCCGAAGATATTGGGATTAATTCTGACCCATGGAACAACTTCAATGTACCCTATCTCTTTATTTTTAAACTAATCGGGCTGAAAATTTCTGACTTTTAGTGTTTCTACGGAATTCTTCATTTTAGTATAAACATATTATTTTTAAATCAGTTTAAGGTGGTTGTACATAAAAGTATAACACCTATAACACTATACCTATAACATTTGTGCCAATATTGACCCGTACTTCAACCATTCATAGAATTTCGAAATTTTACCTCAGAGTCGATGTTTATCCACCATTTGGAAGGTTCTGGTCTCAAAAATTAATTGAAAGAAAAAAAACTGGTTCAGGTAACATTGTCCTCTGGGAATCTGCTATAAAGGGAAGGAAATTTTAGTTTCTATGTGTTAACAGAAACGCATATAAAACATTCCAGACTCAAACTAGAAATTAGAAGAAGAATTAGTATCTTCCATTTAATTCCAACTACCTTTGCTTTCTTCGACAGATACGCGTAGTTGTCTATAATGTGCAGACTTCTTCAATGTCTCGTACTAATAACTCGACTAAAGAAGTCTGCACATTGTAGACGAAATACGCGTATCTGTCGAAGATAAGCGAAGGTAGTTGGAATTAAATGGAAGATACTAATTCTTCTTCTAATTTCTAGTTACAGGTATTCCACTAAACAGCTCAAACCCTCTAGGATTCATTCCAGACTCATTGTAGAGAATTGGCACATTCAGCAAAGTTTCTCAGTGTATAACAAATCGTCTTTTGATATTATCAAATAAGTTACAAATCAGGCTGCAGAGGTGGCGCTGAAGTCTATCTTTGCCAAATGAAGCTCTAGAGAGTTACCGCTTTGGGAAACGTTGTTTAGAATATAAAATGTAGTCATTTTACATTATCATTTTAGTTCCAGATTTTACCGAAGAGATGGCGTCAGTCTATTTTTGCCAAATGAAGCTCTAGAGAGATGTCTTGGATAAGGTTTCTCAGTATGTCAAGTGTCATTTTTTTAGTTCCAGTTCTTACCGGAGCTTTAGAGAGCTTAGGATTATTTTTTTAGTTTTTAGTTTTTTGCCATTTTTTGTCTTTATTCAGTTCCAGTACAGCGAACACAAATGACTGCATTTTGTATAGGGCCTGTGCTTAAGCCACGTAGACCTATTTTTGACAATCTCAGACTTCTCCTCCCTTCATCGTAGACTTTTTAAGTTTTTTAATTTTTGTCTGGAGCGTAGACTTTAGTAAACAGCCCCTCCCCTTCCCTCAAAAAGTCTACGTGGTTTATGAATAGCCCCATACTGAACAACTTTGCCGAAGACGGATACCCTCGAGAGCTTTATTTGGCATAGATAACCTAAAGCACCATCTTTGCGGTGAACTCTGAGAACATGATAATGGCAGAAGTCGACATATTACATACTCAAAAACCAAGACGGAAACTCTCACAAGCTTCAATTTACAATAAAAACTACAGATTCATCTCTGTTGAAAGATCTGGAACTAGTATGACAACTACAAATGTCGAAATGTGAAACTTTGCTGAATATGGCAACCCTCTAGAGTTTTATTTGTCAAAGATAGATCTGCAGTGCCATCTGTGCTGAGAGATCTGGAAATAATATGATTACATCGAAAGACGACAAATGTCACAATGAGAAACTTTGCCTATGATGGCAACTCTCTGGAGCTTCATTTGGCAAAGACAGACTGCAGCTCCGTCTCTGCGGAAAGATCTAGAACTAATATGATAATCTCATAAGATGACAACTAACATACTGAAAAACTTTTTCCAAAACGGGTACTCTCTAGCGCACCATTTGGAAAAGATAGACTGCAGTGCCATCTCTGTGGCAAGATCTGGAACTAATATTAAAATCTATATAATGAAAAAAAAAACGAAAACTGACATAATAAGAAACTTTGTCCAAGACAGCTAGATTCTAGCGCTTCATTTGGCAAAGATAGACTACAGCGCCATGTCTGCGGCAAGATCTGGAACTAATATTAAAATCTCACAAGGCGGCAAATGATATACTGAGAAACTTTGTTGAAGACAGCAACACCCTACAACCCCTCTGGAATGTTTTGTAAGTAATTCTGTTCATACATAGAAATCAAATCCTCCTTCCCTTTGTAGCAGATTCCCGGTGGCAAATGTTACTGGAACCAGTTTTTTCCACCACCAAAGCATTTTTGAGACCATAACCTTTCAAATGAGGTACACCATTGTGTCTAGATTTCTAGATTTCTAGAAAGGGTTGAAATACGGGTCAATATTGACAGTGTTGTCATATGTGTCAGTTTTTTTTATACCCGAGGAAGGTTAACATTAGCAGTTCTTCTGAAGGAAAACACAATACCACTCTGAAAAACTGACCAAGTTTAAAGGAAAAAGATCGTGAGTTTTGGATGGTCCTGCCGAATAAATTTTACCGATTTTTCGATACAAACTTATGGTAGAAACTAAGAAATTCGTAACCACGTGACTCATGACTATAGTCGATTGAGTCAATTCAGTGCCGAATTGAAGTGAAAACAAACCAATAATCAAAGGACGCATGCTTCGAGTTGTTCATTTCGTCAATTGACGCAAGTTTGTGCTAAAAATCAAATGAACCGATGAACATAAAGACAAAAATGATCGACAGAAAAGTCATGTTGGACAGGAAAAATATTCATCGTTCATCTCGATAGCAAGAACCAAAACGGAATACGTGAAAATGATCTTGCTCGATTCGAAACGATTGCGTAGGAAGTTCATTTTCCATTTTATGCGTCGATAATGTTCAACCCTGCTTGGGAGTGTGAATAGACAGTTCGTTAGAACCATTTAAGCTACCGGTAGTATATGAGCATGATCAAGCGCACATTCTTTTGCCAGTCAAGGTGGTGGTTTTGTTTCTACCTTGACCTACTCCGCAAGGGGATGCTTGGCAAAAGATTGTGTGCTTGTTTCGAAATACTACCTCACAATGCCCTCCGCTCAATTTCAAAAACTACTTCTATTCAATTTTCACAGCCTGCCGTGCGCTAACGGAACTATCAATACTTTCTCTTAACTACTTTGTTCTAGCAAAAAAAAAGTGCTGTTTGCGCCTAGAGCCTCATGGTGATGAGAAAATATTTCCTTCTCAAACAACATCATCAATTTTAAATTTGTTCTGGAGTGAATACAACAAAAAGGACTTAAAAACCTTCGATTTTTCACATGTTTTCAAATCGAACCGCATTAAATATATAACTATAGTTCACAATTTGGCTGACAAAGGCTCGTTATCAGAAGTCATTGAGCCTGGAAAGTGTGTATCCATCATGATACTAAGTGATTCCTGAGAATTGATTGTCAACTGTTCGTTTTGGGTTTTTAAACTGCCGAGTCCATTAGAGTGATCTTTTGAAAGGGCTTTGTGAAGTCTAGCAACAATAGGCAAAATATCGACTTGTTCACAAGTAAGCTTCCAATCACTTCTTTAATATTTACGAATTTAATGATTGTATTCTGTTAGACTTTTTTTGCATGCAGTGCAATTAGAAGTAGCTTTGGCTTTGTTGAAAAGTTTTCTAATCAATTTTCTAAGTTTTTCAAGCTTTTTGTTCCACCAAGCTGCATCCTTACTTGAGGTTTTTTGTTTCAGTGAACAGCTTTCTTCAAAAGCTGCTGTAATATTAGTTATAAGTTTTGACGTAGCTGTTTTATGCTGCTCAGTTGAAGAAATGCTATCCACCTGCATGAAATGATCATTCAAAAGTTTGAAATGATAACTGTCCCAATGTGTTTTTCTTGGATCTCTAAATTGCTCAATCAAGATATCCCCAGAGTTATAATTAAACATAAAATGTTTATGATCAGATAATGATGGTTCATTTGACACATTTCATATCTCTATCATATCTGATAATTTAGAGCTACAAAGTGTTGGATCAAAAACTTCTTGTCTAATTGAGGTAACAAATGTTTGGATGGTTGATGATCCATAAAACAATGGGTAATGAACTATAATCTTATGGAAATGATCCAAGGCAAATTTGAAAATTTTGATCTATAAAAAACTCCCGTGACACTGATGAACATTTTGAAATGTTACCTTTCCTATGTTCAAACGATTTCAAATCGTGCCCTGAACAACATCTTGACATTTGATAAGAAACTAACACTAATTAGAACTGTTGACGTAGGACTACGTCTTTGATTTCAATACTAGGCTGCCTGAAAAGTTCCTCTACTTCCTATAGATGGCGTTGGTAATCGCCAATTTGAACCATTTTCTATAAGCTTCACCCTTGAATGATAGCTGTCAAAATTTCAGCCATTTCTGACCACGCATTCATTAGTAACAACAGTAAGAAGAGACCGATAAGCAAGTTTTTTAAAAATGTAAAAATCTGAGTTTCGAGTTTTGATAAAATACTATTTTCTACGCAAGAAAACGGCTGTCGAAACCAAAGCGCGTTTGATTACAATCGACCAAAAACGCATTCGTGTTACAACCTCTTAGGAGAATTTGAGCAAGTCCGCAATCCGAAGGAGTTTGTGAGCCGATTCATAACCATGGATGAAACTTGGATCCATTACTACACACCGGAGTCATCGCAGCAGGTAAAACAGTGGGTTTTACCGGGTGAAAGTGCTCCGAAGCGCCCGTAAACGCAACAATCGGCGGAAAAGGTTATGACTTCTGTGTTTTGGGATGCGCAAGGTGTAATATTCATCGTTTATCTTGAAAAAGGTAAAACCATAACAGGCTCATAACATGAGGCGTTATTGGATCGTTCGAAGGATGAAGTTCAGAAAAAACGGTTCCCCATCCACCGTATTCGCCAGACTTGGCCCCCAGTGACTTCTATACGTTCCCAAACCTGAAGAGATGGCTCACCGATAGGCGATTTTACTCGAATGATGAGCTCGTTGCTGAATCTTTTGAAGGACTTCCGAAGGAGTACTATTCGGATGGAATGAACAAAAATTAGAAAGTCGCTGGACTCGATGTGTCATCAACCGATGTAATCCAAAGCAATTCAGACAAAATTAATCAACTTATAGTTGTTCACTTTCGCGTAATTTTCGATTTCTTGAACTTTTGGAGCATCATCATTTCACTGATTAAGCTGAACAAATGATCTACACAATCTTCAAGTGACCTAAATTAAGCTAAATTGAATCGAAAAAGCAAGTAATGCAGTTTGGACGTATAGAAAATATTTACACGTTACAAACTAACTGTTCACATAGCTGAAATTACAATGATTTTACTTAAACATTGTAGACCCAATGTTGGGGACATAATTTTTTGTATGTTCCCAACTATGGCCTGTTGTATCAATAACGTAGTAAAAAGGTTGTAATTATTAAAATTTCAAGTGGGAATGCATGAGTTTGCGGTTGTTCATATTCAAATGGCTCATCTAAACACAAACCGAAGCAACAAAGTCATTGTAAAGTAAATGCTAATGTTTTCATTATTGAATGGCTGATAAAACATATATTGGTAGTATAAATGTCTTATCAAACTTATCTTAGCTGGTGTATAACTAGTTGAATCTCGCTTACAGCTTAAAAACATTATGAGTTATAATAAAAAATGTAATCGATCGTTGCATAATAGGCTGAGTCAAGGGACACATGTATGATGTATGATGTATGATATGTACTACCACCAATTGTAGCAGGTTGAGCCTTATTTTATGTTCACTCTTCTCTTGGTTTTCACACCACCGCATATTAAACACTTTATTGAATAGTTCGACATGACCTCATCACCGTAAACTTTTTTTTTCCGGTAGTCAACGCTCCGATTCGCCCACAACCCCGGGGGCAGTGCAATTACAGCATAAGAAAGAAGAGAAAGTAACACATAGCCCACACATACTTATACCACTCTTTTCGAGATCAAAATCTTAATAAAATTCTCGCAAATTGGACAAAACAAAAAAAGGAGCACATGTCACCTTCTTTGATTCATATTTTTCAATGGAATATTTTGAACTTTACGCGATGTTTATTCAACGAAAACGGCACTTTCTTCTTCACCCCGGATCGTCCCTTTTCCAACTCGAAATCAGCGGCCACAGTTCTGTTTTTGCAGTAGAATAATTTATAGAAGGCAAAATACATATCCAACGTAAATTTTATGTTTCGGCAGTATTTGCCAACACAAATCGGTCAGAGTTGTACAACGGGTTGGGTGGATCAATAGGCAACATCACTTATACGTATCCACAGGGTTATAAAGAATCTCCTTCCAACAACAAGATTGAACAATTGGTCAAAAGAGCAAGCTATCTAACATGAGAATGCCCCAATAGGCGGGGAGAAGAGCCCGCTCTCTATTCACAAACTGTTAGCAATGGGCAGTCGGCATTCCCACTCTCCCCATCCAGAGTGCTTCAATTGGGTGCCCTGATGATCCCTTCCTTTCCCATGAAATATTTATATAATAGTGTATATATTTATGTTAATGAAAAATAATGCAATCACTCAGTATCTATTATTTATGATCTCTCTTTGGTGGAACCTGAAATGTAAGAAATGTTGTAACGTGAAGTTTGCAGAAGCTCATCTCCATGTGAAGCGCTAGTTCCGTATAGGGCAACGGCAGGCTTTGAAATTGAAAGATGCAAGATTGAAAACGAGCCGAGGGCATTTGAACGGTAGCATCCGATCAGGCACATATAACAGAAATCAAAAAAAAAATCAGAGAGTGTGTTGTAAGGTGTTAAAGTGTAGAGTTCTGTGGTTTCGCGCTTTTGCACGTTTTCGTTTGTTTTCAGCGATAGCAGCAATTTCCCAAAATCATGATTTGAGGTATCCTAAAAATGTTTGTTAAATCATACAAGCATAACATTTATACATTTTAATTTACTGTTGCCATGGTCACTATTTGTTGCTTGATGTTGATTTTATAACAGCAATACGCTTTTATTTTTGCTGACCTAGTAATTATTGCTCCTGTGTAAGGGAGTTAAAGACAAATGGACATAAAAAACAACAAGCAATTTTTAAATCATCTAAGAAGTAAAATCAATAAACCAATATCATCAAATATAATGATATTGTGAGTTATGATACAGTACTGTCAAAAATTGAACTGTTACATCAGGCACTATCCGAATGGCAAACAGCTCAGGTTTCCAAAAAGGTCCATTTGCAAACCGGAATTGAAAAATACATTAGGTAATAAGTGCAAAAGCCTACCATAGATTCCGTTGCAGCTTCTTTTATTCAACTAGATACTTCTAAATCTTAATGATAATTGGACATATAAGACATAATAATTAAAAGTATCTACATATAACCTATTAGGAGAAACTTTAAAAAAAAATGTTAAAATATAAATCCCGAAAACAAAACACCAATAAGGATAAAAATGATAATGATGATGATACAAAAGATTGACAATGGTTGTGAATAAACAATGTCCTATATGATAATATATATAGTCAAGGGAAAATAACATCTGTGCCGACTGCTGTTTTGTTGCAATTGTAGACAAACTTCCGCATCCATTATGAGCCAGAAAATTTAGACAATGTATGACATGAGAAAAAATTGAATTTTAAATTTTAAATTATTGTATAATACCTGATGACCTGGTAGACCTGAAAGATATGATAATGAAAAATTATGACATGATTTACCGGTCACACCCCCCCACTTCCCCGACCAGAAGCGTATAACATAAAAATTACAAAATTATAACAAACCTTGATACGACTAACTGATTATGATATAAATTTGATTAAAACATTTTCATCTGGATAATTGTAAAACATACTTATAACAAATTATGATATAATGCCCAGGGAGACACAAGCTGCGTTAAGAAAGTAAATCAATTTTAACACTCGCTGATATGATTTTGTTACATCGAAACAAAATTGTTACAAAGTTTGTTTCGTTTATGTTATATGTATATCATAGTTTGCTATAATTTTGTTATCTCTAGAAGATGTTTTGTTAGAATTTCAGTTATTTTAACAACATCCGCGATCTAAATTCTAACAACCTCTGTTATGAAAACTCTGTTAACAAAACTTGAAATAATTTTTTTGTTCCCTTTTGGTCGGGTCGCTATTGTCAGATTGACAACATTGCCCAGGCTACGCCAACCAGCGTCTCCATGTTTCAGCTGGCAGTCTTTTGTGATCATATGACTCAAGGAGGCGTGAGGTAGGAACTTGTGAGGATCGGAGGTCGGTCGCACCCTCCTTAGAAGTTGTCAACTCACCATTTGAAGCCCAGGCCCAGAGTCAAGGGACACATACCCTAAAACCAAATTTGGCAATACTAAAAATCTTTTCGTAGTTTCATATTAAAGGGCTTTCAGGCAACCTAGTAAAAATAGAACCCAATGAGCGGGAGATAGTTTCTCTCCCATGTAGAGGATTTGGAAGTATGAACAGACAGTTCGTTAGAACCATTTTCAAAAAACACAAGAAGCTACCGGTAGTATGTGCACGATCAAGCGCACATTATTTTGCCAGTCAAGGTGGTTGAATCGTTCCTGCCTTGACCTACTCCGCATGAGAATGCTTGGCAAAGGATTGTGTGTTTGTTTCGAAATACTACCTTACAATGCCTTCCGTTCAATTTCCAAAACTACTTGTATTCAATTTTCACAGCCTGCCGTGCGCTATTTTTTTTTGCTACAACAAGGTTGTGAAGAAACAGAATTCTTTTTCTTTACAACCTTGTTCTAGCAAAAAAATGGCTGTCCACTCCTAGAGCCTCATGGTGATAAGAAATTCTTTCCTTCTCAAACAACATCATAATAACTAGGTTTAAACAAGGATTTCAAAACTTTCCATAATTCTCTGCTATTATTTTGATGCAAATTAATTTTCTGCTGAATAGGGTACAGGACGGGACGGGATTTAAGCAGTTTGTTCAGCACGTGGAACATATTCATGAAGCTATATGTAATCTATAATTAGAAACTGTCAATATTTAGACGTTAATCTCTTTCCTTACTAAAGAGTTTTATACTCAGAAAATGTTATATGTAGTCATGGAATGAAGTTCCCAATTACAGGGACTAATTAGAGCATGCTGATTGCTTTCCGACAAAGAAAATCGACATGAAGTTTTCATAGGGCCAATGTCGCAAACGTAAACAATGGCTTCTTCCGCAAATTTCTTGAAAATGCAAACTCGCTCAAGTAAACAACCACTTCTATTGTAAAGGGAAAGTCCTCTTCTGTTCAATCATTGTGGTAATTCACTATGATTAGTTAGCATTCTCGAGAAATTAGCGGCAGAAGCTCATTGTTTACGTTTATGACATTGGCTCTTATGAAAACTTCATGTCGAAATGTTTTCTTCAGCTCCGCAATCTGTACATAAACTAATAATACTGTATAAGTGCGATTCCGTGCATGTGTTCGAAGTCAAAATGAAATAGACCGGTTCACAAAAGTCAATTTCCTCAACCCGCTCCTCCGTTTTACCCATGCGCTCACGAAAACAATCAACCTAGCAGGTTATGAGACGAGACGTACACGACCAAACTTTTACTTTGTCATTGATTGGCAATGGGTATTTCTTCTTTCATTTCTCTCACGGAAATGTAAGACAAAGCAATGGACGGCAAACGGGATGTTTTGTTTAAAAACAAACAAATGTAAGAGATAGCAGGCTTCACGTTACAATACCGGTGCGCTTTATCCATGGTCAACAAAGAAGAGAGGAAACATGGACTCTCGCAAAGGCAACAGTGATGCCGTAGGTGCCGTTCAACAGCGCGGTATTATTGATTGTTACAGTACTGTTTATCAGCTCCGAAACATATGTTTTCATTGCACATGATCGTGCCACATGATTGACAATATAATTATAGGCACAGATCAACCTCAATATGACTGGAAGAAACATGAAATAAATTGTGATTTCAGATCATCCAAATATGAAATAAATTTTAACTCAATGTTCATCACCATATTCTAGCAACAAGTCTAGATGTGAGAAGGAGTTGATGAAGAAATTCTTCCCGGTACACGCGAACAAATGCAAAATACACAAAGGCTAAATTTGAGCGAACTTTTTCATCAGGTAGGAAACTGAAGGTTTTATAAATGAAATATTTGAAATCTTCAAAATAATAGCAATACATTTATAATCAATTATGATGTATGCATCGAATCATTAGCCCTATCGATAGAGATTTTGTTCGTTTCGTTAAAAGTGAAATAATTTGGAAAATGAAGGAGTTATAGACCTATTTACTGACAACTGATTAAAACAGTCACACCTGACTAAGTCGTTCCCTAACCTATATTCAAAACGAATTTAGAATAGCTGTGACGTGCTTCTTTGTACCTATTCAAAAGTATATGCCTATTAGTTCTACGCCATTTCTTGTACAGTTTGTCTCTTTTACGTTTAAGACGCAAGAGATCCAAATTGTACCAGCTGATCGAGTTC
>JASCZW010015472.1:0-20490 GCA_034211315.2 Aedes japonicus | reverse complement strand
ATGTTGGATAAAATGGTTGGGTTATGTCAAGGATCACGAGATTAAGGCTATAAACTACACACTAGCGTCGCGTATTGAGATGTATTCTGAACTTTTAGGCCTACTGTCCTGAAGGCCTTGGTCTACTGAACAACTTTGCTCAAGGAAGTAACTTCCTATATACGAAGGATCACGAGATATTTTCTGATGAAACAACAAAACATAAAGGTTTTCTTTTGCACGGGAGATACGTTCCACTTTTAGTATGGAACCGTGTAAAAAAAATACTAAATAGAGTTGATAAATTCACATACGTAAACATTTTATATTGTTTCGATTTTTTTTGTATGCGTTACCGGTATATGCAATGGTCAAAATACAGTTTAGAAAATTTTGAGTATTTACACCAAAATGTGATTTTTTAGAAAAACTGCCATTTGATTACTTTTGGCCCAAAACGTAAAATATGATTTGAATTATGTTGAAAAGTTGTTCCGTTCTGGAGTTATCGCCTGAAAACAACCCGTGTAAAATAAAAAAATGTGGAAAAAAAACCTTAGTGTATATCATTTGAGACCACCATCAAGGGAATCAGCGCATGTCGAGGGTTTACTGTACTTTGCTGTTATTTTAGCTAAAACATGCTGCCTTTCAACGGTTATAACTTTTTCTGGTGAAGTCGGATCGGCACATTTTCTTCAACAAAGTTATTTGCTAAATTTCTTTGAGAAAATTTGAGAAATTTTTTTTTTGAGAAGTTTCATAAAAATGTTTCTGCAGTATTTACATTTAAGCTGAGGCAGTTATTCGAGTAGTTCTCAAAATATGTCAAAATTTCAGTTTTTGATATGCAAACATGTGAAGAAAAATGCAAATCGCATGAGGTCAGAATACGATATTCGGCGGTATTGGAACCCAGAATAACGAATACTGGCATGAAGCTCTGGGTCTCAAGATTTTTTTCGGATTTTGTCGAGCAGTGTTATCGTGCAATCACGCTACTGAGCGCCGCCTATAAGTTGCTCTCCCAAATTTTATGCCGCCGCCTGATTGCAAAGAAGTTCTTGGGGCAATACCAAGCGGGATTAAGGCTGACGGGCTTGTGATTAATGCGTTGAAAACAAAATACATGATGGGAAGAGGTTCACGAGAAGACAATGTTAGCCTCCTACCACGAGTTCAGATCGACGGTGATGAAATCGAGGTAGTAGACGAATTTCTGTATCTGAGCTCATTGGAGACCGCCGATAACGACACCAGAAGAGAAATAAAAAGGCTCATTTTTGCTGGCAATCGTGCCTACTTTGGACTCCTTAGTCTGCCTTAGTCTGGCCTTAGTCTGATTGGTAAGGTAAGTATCCGTGGTTTCACTTGGGCATGAAAAGGCTTTCTGTGTTTGTTCACAATCGGAGTGTTCGGCGTTGTTCAACAGGAATATGAGCAAGTTTTTGCGCTGTTCCGTAATTGTAGACGAAACGTTTATCAACCACAATACACCAGAAACCAAACAGCAGCCAAAACAGTAAATTTCTCGGAATGTATAAGCGCCAAAGAAGGCCAAGCTGGCCAAGGTTCTTTTTTCAAAGAGGAAAACAATGAATGGCGATTAGTGTGCCAACTTATTTGGAAAAGAGAACGGCAGCATTTGCCCAAAAAAAAAAGTCCTTTTCCATCAGGACAATGCAAGGGCAATTTCCATGGCAAAAATTCATGAATTGGGCTAAGAACTGCTAACCCTCATCCCCTTTCTTCTCCAGATCTAGCACCGAATGACTATTTCTTGTTCCCAAACTTGAAGAAACGGCTCGGCAGAAAGAAATTTAAATCCAAAAGTGAAAACTACATCAGAAACAAATACCTATTTTGATGATCTTATTTTATTTTCCAGAAGACAAAAAAATGGAGAAACGTTGGACAAAGTTTTCAGAACTCAGAACTGGTCTCCAATTGAAGTCGTAAAAAGATAAACGAACCCCGCAATGACAAACAGAATTCGACGGTAAAATCTTGGGCTTGAGAACTCTGTTACGATTATTTGACAAATTATGTATGTATCATTATGGACGATGAAACTTAAGTCTCGGAATTGTCGGAAACAAGGAAATTTTTTAGAAGGGTCGCCTGTAAAAACGATTGCTGTTTTTTGCTAAAAGGCACGACTTTCGGCCTTAATTTTAGCCCGAACTAACATTGTGTCACATTGTGTTGAGACTCTGATAAAGTGGTTTGAAAGTTATTAAGTTTATATCGTACTAAAACCTGAAAATTATTCTTCTCAATCGAGAGATATTGGGCTCTGATGCAGCGGACATTTTCCGGAAAAAAGCATAACTCGAGAACTAATCATGCAAAAGAAACCAAATTTGCTACATGGGAGTTTTTGGAGGCAAAAAATTGTTTCTATGGTGGTTTGAGACCCCTCCCTCCCCAAGAAAGGGGTGCTCTCATACAAATGAAACAGAATATTCTGCATAACTCGAAAACTAATCAAGCAAATGGAACCACGTTTGGCATCTGGGTTTTTTTGAAGGCAAGAAATGTTTCTATGGTGGTTTGAGTCCCCACACCTCTCTTAAATGGAGGGGGGGCCTCGCTCTTGCAAATGAAGGTGCATTTAATGCATAACTCAAGATTTAATAAAGTAGTAAATGGAACCGAATTTGGCATGTGTGCTTTGTGATGGCAAGAAATGTTTTTACGGTGGTTCGATACTCCTTCTCGCTCTGGAAGGGGGGAGGGGGTCTCATACAAATGTAACACAATTTTCAACCTAACATGGGAACTATCCCTACTCTTATGAAAATTTGTATGCAGCAGTTTTTTGAGGCCGGAGAAGGTTCCAGGGTGGCCACAGACTCGGGTAAATCGGGAAATGCGGGAAAAAGGCGGGAATTTCAAAAGTCATCGGGAATTTTTGTCATATGGAAGGAACCATACTCACACCTTATTCAAATGTTTTGGGTAGCGTTTTTGTCATTTACTCGGTCCACCGATCTCATTGTTCAGCCTGTTCGAAACGTACCGCTTAGAGCATCTTCAGCGGTGGTCTATTTTAACATCTTCATAGTTGATTTACATCAGCAAACTTAAAAAGAACCAGCTAAAACAGACCAACTTTGCGTTCCCCGCACCGGTGTAGTATTTCTTGTTGTTAAACCCACCAACACCTATTATCTTGTCAATCTTACAATATCCAGAGATCAGAAGTTTTGTTTATTTTTCAGAGACCGAGGATTTTTCGCAAACTTTTTATCATGGATTGGTTTGAGTGATGGTGAGTGTGTGAATGCATGCATCTCATTTAAACGGTCAAATTAGATAGTACTGAAATCAGTGAACTTTTCAGATAAGAGCTTCACAAGTTCAAACAACTCTGACAAGTAAGCACGTTTCTGAATTCAGGACGTTTCAAACATAGCCACAGGAAGTTAGTAAGATCCTAAGAATTCATCTTCAGTGCAAGGACAACTTATCAGATCAACTTGAGTGTACTTTTTCCAGTTCATGAACTACTCAGATGTTCGGAACTTCCAGAATCTGGAACTAGAAAATTAAGACTTCAGCACTCCCTAGTGAACGTCTTAATTTCATGAGGTTGCACATATACAGAACTTCTTAGAAGTTCAGCGAACATGTTGGCGTTCATGAACTCCTCGAAGTTCAGGTTTCTCATCGATTCGATAAACTTCTAGGCTTCAGGAAATGTCTGATCTGGAACTCCCAAAGATCAGAACTCTCAAGGTCAGCAACATCTCAGACGTTCAGAGAACGTCCCAGAAATTAGAAAGTTTACCAGAAGCTCGAAAAACTTCCGGATGCTCAGGGGACTCAGCATTTCATGAAATTTCTCAGCAGTCCTGCGATCTTCCAAGAATTTCGGAAAACTTCCCCTAAGATCGGAGAACTTTCCAGAATTTCAGAAAACGTCCCAGATAAACAGGAAACTAGATTTTTTGAGCATTCGAAAAGATTAGGAAACATTCAAAGGATTTTTCCATAAGTTTGAGGAGTTTCCTAGAACTTCAGGGATCTTTCCAGGTGATCAAGAGACTTTCCAATCGTTCCGAAAACATCCCAAAAGTTCAGGATATTTAAGTTTTAAGAAGAACTTAAACTTCTTACTACTCGATAATTTTTCGAACCCAACCAAAACGAGAATAAAGAAACCAACTACTTTTTAATCAATTTCATAGAATTTCCACCTATACACAATCTTGGAGATCATAAAAAGTTCTTGTACGGTTCTCGGTAATGCTAACTATTCCACAGAAATTCCACGGCTTCTTAGATTTTTTTTTCAATTTCTCGTAAGTTATTTAAATATGTGTGATATTCTGCTTTTTATCACAGAACATGTACCTGCTGGAAGTTAATAACAACTTTTCGAGAAGCGAAATCTGATTTTATAAGTTCCCGTTATTTCCAGAAAGTTGTTCCTATTCCTTGGATGCTCAGAAAACTTTTTGGTACTTCATCCAAGTTTCCAGAAACGTTAATAATTGTTCGGAAATTCAATGAACTTCTCTAAAGTTCCACCATTTCTCTTCTCGAAAGAGAACGAGCAAACTTCATGATTATCTGGAAGCTTTCAATTATTTTATTCAACTGCCGAGAAGTTTAAGCAACTTCGGGCATGTTCATTATAGATATTTCCACTCAATCTTCATAGATATTTAATTTTTTTAAAGAGTGCGTTCAGTAAGAAACTTAGAAGCTTATATAAGTTCTGAAATGATGCAAAATAGATCCGGTATACAACAAAATTTACAAACACCAGCGGTGCGGCGATGTTTTTGCGTTTGGTCTGAACAAATAAATCCAAACCACGATTTGAACCACCGTTGAAGATGCCCTTAGAAGATCTGGCTACACGGCTGTAACAGGTGAGGCCAGAAATGAACTTATCTTTCATGTGGTGGCGAATGTGTTTGAAGTTTGGCGAATTGCGTTTGTAAGAGTGTTAACACATGGTGAAAGAAGAATTTGGGTAGCTGTGCTCAATGCCGTTTGACGTTGTTTGCCGGATTCTAGAGAAAAGTAAATGGTTTGGACAAATTTTGGCTAGAAACAAGAAGGAGCTACCAAATTTGACAACATTTGTTGAAAATTGGCTCATCCTGTCGCACAAAAAGGCGTATTTTAAATAAATGGAAAGTGTCTTGTGGTAAATGAAACTGGAAAAAGATTGGGAGCTCAGAGATTTAGCTACGAGTAATTTATATTGACTCATCTTAACAGTCGGGAAAATAAGGCAAAAATGCGGGAAAAATTCGGGAAAAATGCGGGAATTTTTATATTAAGATTCCGTGGCCACCCTGAGGTTCTTATGATGGTTCGAGACTCCTTCCCCGTCTGGAAGGGGGGTTCCCATACAAATGAAACATAAATTTCTATAAAACTCGAGATATTGCGGATACAGACCTTAAAGTATGAAAATGAAGTAAAGATGTGTCGTTGCTTTCGTCAACCAGAAGGTAAAATTGATGCCTGACTTGTGTACTCGTCGAAACAAGCTGCATAAGACTCATCACATAACTTACGCCTATTCGTTCATCTCTCCCGGACATAACTTGAAATCGAGAGCAAAGGTCAAGTTGAAGCACAACTAATTAGTGAGTAGCTTTTCGTCTGATTTGCCAATTACTGCCAACTGCCAGCTGTCAGAAGATGACGTTGCCGTTTCGTGCTACCATTACTACTTGAAAACGATGTATAATCGGATTAGTTCTTCATTGCTACCGGGGGAGCTTTAAGCTTGAGTTTCCTTGAAGTGATTGAAGAGGAAAAACAGAGCATAAACCACCATAAACTGTTCCCTAATTAATTATTAAATTTATGACTGAACAAATTTCACCAAACCGAAACACCCCATCCTGAAATCCACCTGAAGGAATTTGAATAACAACCAATGAACAAGAAGGGTTGTTGTAACTTGATATTTCGAACCTGACACGCTTGCGATTGGTTTTCAAACGTAGTTCACCTGATGCATGCCCTATTTTAGGGTGCAGAAGAGAAGTCCCCGTCGAGACATATCGATTTCAAGCACGAACCTGTTGAGCACCGAGCATGGAAGGGCGATAATTTTCAAATGCAAAGCGCTTTAACATCAGTAAATTAGTGCCGCTTCTATGGCCTTCTGGTGAAGGACGAGCACTCAAAACTGGAATGACAACTCCTTGGTTTCATTCTCCAACTCATAGCTGATGGCAAACTTACATCCAACCCGTTTTGGGTGCCCTCAAAAAGGATTAGATGCAAAATTTAAAACATCCACCTGCCCGAAGGGACCTGTTTACTGCCGCCGCATTGATAGTTATGAACGAGCCATGTTCCTCGCAGGGCAACAACAGGTCGTTCCATACAAGTGCACCCCCTCCAAGAAGGGGCTGACAAGGGAATTCGTGGCACTTCACTTCGAGCTCGATGGTTTTCGAGGCCTGTTCAGGGGTGACATGCCCGGTAGCACCTGTTTCACTATGATTTACATAATTGATAGGTGCGGGAATAATCGAGGGCTCACTCATGTGCATACAAAAGCATCCACCTCCGAAGCTGCCTACGGTGTCTCACAACAAGCGAAAACAAAATAATGATGAATCGCTTCGGGTCATGCAATGAAGAAAAATTTCACTCCCTGCCATCGTGTTATTAAACTTTCCCTGGCTCGGGAAAATTGAATAATGATACATCCCTTAAGGGGACTATACGGACCGGGGAAAACTACAGTAATTCAAAACAATGAAGACGTACAACCGCATAGAGATTTGCCCCTTGGTGGGGGAATGGCTGGGGGGCGTGGCACATGATGCATGCTAACACACTACAATCACAACTCAAGCATATTGTGGTAGGGGTGGATGCTACCCGGTACTAATTGGATGTCCATACTGGACCACAGTGGACCAGAGAAATTGAGAGAGAGAGCGAGGAAAATAAGGCTCGGATAATCCCAATCAATCGAAGCGATGGAACCTAACCAAGTGAAGCTGGACTGTATTTTGCATGGGTGGGTAGTCGGTTTATGCTACGGTTAACTCTTCTCGTTTGGGTTTCTGCGGGTTGATGTGTTCTGAAGAGGTTAAAATGGAAATATACAATCTATGAATGGTGATAGAAGGCAGTTTGCAACATTTCCGGGAAAAATGCAGGATTTTAGAAGTAGAAGATTTTTTGGTGATTTCAGAAGTCTTGGAAAACGGCTGCAGCTCGAGGTTTGCAATTAGCTTATTGCTTGCCCTCGGATTCTCAACGTTCTTTTTAATTGTTTAAGGACTGTATCGTTAATTATGAGTACACCTTTGAGGTTCGGTATGAAAAAGACTATGACTTATTTTGACAGCTGTTTAGTGTCATTAACTTTCATCAAAAGTTAAAGTTTTACTTCAAGCGGAACAATGCGAGGTCTTACGGAAGAAAAGCGCAAATCGATTGTGACCAAGCACTGCACTAAAAAGGGATTGTCGCTAAGAAAATTAGCAAAAGAAGAAGGTGTTAGTGTCTGTGCGGTCCAAAATACGATCAACTGGTTTGTTATGCATAACACATTGAAGGACTTACCCGGCCGAGGTGCAAAAACAGGTGCGTCCAACCCAAATTTGGACAAACAAATTTGCAAAGTTTTTGAAGGAAAAAACGAGGTATCCATCAGAGATTGCGCAAAAAGTGTAGAACGACGATTGAAAAGGTCCAACGCGCAAAAGCGCAAAATTCCCTGAAGACGTACCGGAAACAAAAATGACCGAAACGCAGCCAAATTCAGCCGGATTCCGTGAAAACTTGGGCTCGGAAGCTGTACGACGCCGTTTTGAGCAAAAATGACATGTGTCGAAATTTACCGGAAGGAATGCCTGCAGAAACGAATTTTGTCACTAATCCGAAAACACAAAGGTTCGACACTTTTTTGGCCTGATTTGGTATCCTGCCGCTATGCGCGTGCCTTCTAGGACTGGTTTGAAGAGAACAATGTCCAATTTGTGGAAAAGGCGATGAATCCTCCAAATTGTCCGCAAATAAGACCCATTGAGAAATTTTGGGCTAAGATAAACGGAAAGCTGCGGAAGAAGGCTAGAGGAGCGGATGACATCATCAAATTAAAAAAATACTTGGTAAACGTAAGCAACGGTTGTGCAAAGCCTCATGAGGAACTTCAAAAAGAAGGTGCGAGAGCTGGCCAGATCTACGAAAAAATAAATGGATACTGATGTAATGGGCTTTTTTGTAAATGAATTTGAGCTGCAAATCAAATAAAACATATTGAAATACAGCAATTTTTGGGTGTACTCATAATTAACGATACAGTCCTTACAACCGGATCAATTGTATTCAACTTGAATGCACGAAAAGATTCGTGGTTTGTTCAAACATAACGGCATATCAAGGTTGTTGAAGGTATATTTTCCGCTCCACCCCACTCAAGTAAGGTCTGTATCCTCAATAAGCTGGACACCTCAAAACATAAGCAAAACGTAGATTCTGCATTATATTTCAATTGTAGTTGTTTATTTCAGATTCATGGGATGTGGTTTAACAAATTACGAAATCAAAACATAGTTTTTCGGTATTTGCATAACATTTTAGAACTTTCAGCTTCAGCTAATTGAAGATCATCAATTAGGGTTTGTACAGACTTTCCAAATACCGTGGTGACCGTCTCTGTCCAAATTTGTCGAAAATGTTCGATATCTTTGATTCCTTGTTTCTTCTCTGGGTTGGATGTAACTCTGGACAATTTGGTCGATTTGTGTTTTTTGGAACTGTAACTCATTTATACGGCTTCAGCTCCAAACGCTGTTTTAATTTTTGGACAAAACCAGATGATACTCCGATATAACGAGATAGAGAGAGAGAGAGAGAGAGAGATTTCGATTTTCTTTCTGTATTATCTACACCTTGCGGTCTATGACAGGATCAGCTCGGCCATTATTTCCTCTAAGTTCCGAAAATGACAGCGTTCCCGTTTTGGCAAGTCAGGATTTGACTTACGTCCATACAAAATCCCAGCTATACTTCATCGAGATTTTGCACTTTGGTGGTTTCCGAATTCATGTGCATACAGACCTTAGACAATAACCCGCAATAATCGGAACCTCAGACTTTATTCATAAGCTTGGTTTGTGTTATGGGCGCGTCTTTGTGGCCAAGCGGCATTACCTTGAACAGATATAGAGCCCTTCTTGCTCTAAGGACTCAGGATGTGGGGATGAGGGTGCCAACTCTTTGACCCACTGAAAACTCACCCGTGCCTTAATCCCTGGACCCTCATCGGAACCACCTTTCGGTTTTATTTCGGGGAGGGACCTATTGTGTTTGTTAAGCACCCGCTATGTCTAACTACTTAGGGCTTCGGTAGTTAGGTGGTCCCTGTGACCTGCCGTTGGTCGTTTCGCCAATTTAGTTGGAGATCGAGGACAATCTGGGAGGCTGCTATGCATACCGCTTCCCAGATGTCCCTATCTTGGCACATCCTCTGGACCAAATTATCCGGCGTCGTGTCGTGACCGCTTCCGGCTATCATGCCGGATCTCGCGCCGTCGAAGCGAGGACATGCGAAGAATATATGTTCCGTGTTTTCCTCAACTTCGGCGCACTTGGTGCATGCGGAGGACTGTGCATCCCCATATTTGTGCAGATATTGTCTAAAACCGCCGTGGCCTGACAAAATCTGCGTTACGTGGAAGTTCACTTCACCGTATCGCCTTCCAACCCACCCGGATAGTTCCGGGATTAGTCGGTGGGTCTACCGACCTTTGGTGGAGTTGTTTCAATCGCTTTGCCACTGAACCATGTATGCGGCTCTAGTGGTCTTCCGAATACCTCTTGCTCCACGTTGTTCGAGACACTCTACTCTTTTATGACGAATGCCAATAGGGTATTTGGTATACACTAACCACTCTTAGACACATATGCTAGTGCGTACTCTCTAGCTTACTCCGGTAGCTCTTGGTACTTAAGCCGGTGATCCAGGCCTGCCCGCCTTACCTAAGTATGGACAGGGCGACACTGGCCAGTAGTTACGCTTACTCCCTTGCACTGCCGAGCTATTCGACATAATGCGGCCCCTGGGATTAGTAAGGTGGCTCCCCCACTCGAGCGTTGAAGTCCCCCGCTATTACCAACGGGTTTAGGCAAGTTAGGTCAGTTGTCATACGATCGAGCATATTGGAAAACTGTACAATGGACCAACTTGGCGGTGCGTAGCAGCTGCTAAAGAACACTCCATTCACTTTTACAACCGCGAAGCCTTCGTTTGTGGTAGACACAACCTACTGAACTGGGGACTTGCCCGTCGTCCATAAAGCTGCCATATTGGACTTGTCCACAACCCAGTTATCGTTGCCGGCTGGGATGCGGTATGGGTCGGATATTATGGTGATATCCGATGCCGACTCGCTAATTGTCTGACACCGCAGTTGCTGGGCGGCCTCACAATGTTTCATTGCATTAAGATTGCCTCGTTGGAATACCCTTAGCAACTTGGCACTTGACTCCCCAATGACTTGCTTATCATCCGATTTTCCGGCACACATCAAGCATTTGGGGAGCCTTTGCAGTCCCGCACCTTGTGGCTTGTGCTGCCACACCTTCTGCAGATGTTGCTTCTATCTAGGCCTTTGCATTCCCAGGACATGCGCCCGCTTTTCAGGCATCTGAAGCATGCCTCCAGCGGCTGGTGCAGGCTAAGTGGGAATATTGACCATCGCACCTTCACCTTCGCCACTTTCAACGCCGCGTCCGCGTCGACTGCCGCAACCCTCATGGTTGCTACCTGTGTCCCGAGTGGACCCTTCCTCAGACGTATGTCTGCCGCAGCAACCTCGACCTTGCACTGTTCCTTTAGTGCAGTGGAGATCTCGTCTGCCTCTGTGATCTCATCCAGGTTTTGCACTAGACCTGCGAGACGAGGGCGCCCTCACCTAAGACCTGTTTTGCCAGGTCTCTATAAGCCGGGCCCTTTAGCGATGTTGTCTTCTTTAGCTCCAGGAGTATCGCGCCACTGCGGGTACGGCGTATACTCCGCACATCGGCGCCTAGGCCTGCCAATTTAGCGTCCCCGCGCATCGTTTTCAAGACCTCGGAGTACTTTGACGACTCGATCTTGACGATGATAGCCACTCCGCTTGCGGGCCACCTGTCGCTTTTTGATTTCTTTTTTAGTTTTATCTCCTTTTTTTGGACCTTTGTCCAGTGGCTATCCCTGCCACTCTTGGGATCGTCGCTCGTCCCCCTCTTAACACTAGCGTCGCTTGGGCCCTCTTTGGCGCTTGAAACAACTCTCGAGCTAGTCGGGCTTAGCTCCAGGGCCTCTATCTTTGCGGCGACATGTTCGCGTAGGTTCACCCACGGAGACGGACTCTTCCGTCTGCGTGTGCTTCGAGGCTATCTCCCTCGCCCTCTCCGTGGCTGGTAGCCGTGCCAACTCATTGGCACTTTCCTCGGCTAGGAGCTTGGCTTCCAGCTCTTCCCTCTCCTTGCATGCAGCATACACTGTCATGCGTAGCCTGAGGAGGCTTGATTTCAGATCCTTAGCAACGTTGTTGCGCGGTGACGTAAAGTCAATTATCACATCCAACTGTCTGTCTGTCTGTCTGTCTGTCTGTCTGTCTGACCTTATAGACTCAAAAACTACCGATCAGCGGGAAATTTTGTGTGGAAGGTTTTAAGGGCCGGGGAAGGTTCTTATGATATTGAGAGACCTCTCCCTTCTCTGCAAGGGGGAGGAGGGAATCGCATACAAATTAAACACACATTTCTGCCAAACTCGAGAACTCATCAAGCAAATGGAACCAAATTTGGTGTGTGGTGGTTTTTAAAGGCAAGAAATGTTTCTATGACAATTTGAAACCCCCCCTCTCCGCGCTCTGGAAGGGAGGGGGTTGCCATAGAAATGAAACACATTTCTGCATAACTCGTGAACTAATCACTCAAGTAACAATTTTTGTTGAATTCCAGCCGTATAGCACTCCTGTCGGCTTTGTTGATGAAACTACATTCATAACTGTTTTGTCCACCAACACCACCTCTATGCATCTTTAAAGCCGAAATATGTACAAAGTGGCCCACTCTATAGACGGTTGTGAAAACAAATAAATAAAAGCTTTACAAGACCATAAAGATTTTGAAAATGTTCTAGTGAAAGTTGTTATGTCCACTTGAAAACCTTCATAAAACCTATTGGCTACCATCAAAACCAGCATAGGGCCAAATGGCCACAGCTGTCAAACTTCACGATTGTGGTTGGTTTTTGTTGTTCTGCTTTGTTCAATTCTTTGCTCTTCTGATTCATTTAACAGAAAATTATATCTAAGAACAAGTTCAAGTAGCGGAAAATTTTGTTTGATAGCAAATATCCAGAACAAATTGAGTTTTTTTAAAGCGTTTCATGCTCCAAATCATAAGCGCATTTAATTTTATGGTGAATATTGGGCTGATAAGAGCCGAAAATAAATGCGCTATGAAAATTATGCGAGACCAATGAAAATAAAATTGAAACAAATATAGTCGATAAATTAATCGTGAATTTCCTATAAATTTATGGAATTCAATGAAGTTATCTAAAAAAATGCCAAAATGGGTTTTTCATCTACAGTTCATTTGCATAACAATTAAAATTTAGCGTATTTCCACATTTCATTGCGATTGGAAGTAATTACAGTTTTGCCAAAAAATCCAATTTATCTTCGAATTGGCTACTATAAAACTATATTTTAATTTTGGTGACTTTCCTCCATTTGCCGTACAATGCATTCACTGAAGGCAAAATGGTTTTAAAATGCGTTTTCTACTGCACATAATAATATAATTTGAAAGAGTCCTAAAACGGTATACCAAAACAGCATTTTACGAGTTCATAAAGCCAAAATAAAACCTTTGATAGGAGTAAAAGGAATTTTAGAAGACTAGGTTTTAAGATCGTTGTAAAGAAGCTGTGTAGGTTCTCATAAACTTGTGTAGGTTTTCATAAATTTGAAACCCATTGACACCTCTTGCTGCCCTAATAAAACCCCACTAGAAATCAATTTATTGATTTCTAGTGGCTGTCATAAAACTTTCATAAAACTTAATAAAGCTGGATGGTTTTGGTAATGTTACTTGGGCAAGTAAATGGAAACAAATATGGATGGTGGAGGTATTTGAAGGCAAAAAATGTTTCTATGGTGGCTTGAGACCTCTCCTCCCTCTAGAAAAGGGGGCTCTCATGCAAATGAAACACAAATTTTTACCAAACTTGAACATTATTCTAGCATATGAAACACAAAATGTGTATTTCTCGGGTAAGAAGCTAAGAAAATTTAGAAAACTCATTCTGAAAAACAACCAGTTCTATTAAATGTTTACTTATTTAGTTGCAAGCGTAGCAGTATGAAAAATATAAATTGCATCACTTTTTCAAACTCTCACTAGTAAACGTGAGCGAATTCCTTTAAATTCCACTAGAAAAAGCTTATACCTTGACAGATAGGCCTGTTTCATCTACGACTTACAATCTTCTTCAGTGTCGAGTGCTCAACTTTGTCGACAAGTCGAGATTGTACTATCAATTGATGTATACATTGAATCAAAAATTCTAGCTAAATTTCAAGATGGAATTGATCTGAAATATAAGCTCAAGTTGAAGTTGAAGATTAAATTAAAGTTGAAATTTACTTGGAATTTAAATTTGAAGTTGGATTCTAATCTAATCTAACTAATCTCATCTCACACTAACGCAGCCAATTCTTGTAGGCATCCTGGAAAATGGTGGTTTCTTGAATGCATTATTTTTCTTGTCATCCATCAGGCCAACTGCGTAGTATGTGCCGCAGAGAGGATTCCAAGAAATCGAGCGATTCCAGAAAGATCTAAACTCGCTCTACTACTCTGAATCAAGGGAAGGAAGAAAGCGTGGACCTCCCGTAGAGTTAAACAGTGTGATAATTTGTACTTTATCGTCGGGAGCATAGATGCTAGAAAGATGAGTTTATGCTCCTTTTGCCTGTGGGTGAACTTTTCGCATTTGAACCAAAAGTCTGGCAATAATTGCCAAGCTTATAGCGCCTTATCTCGCTCACTGAAATTAAGATTAAAATTTGAAATTTACATCATAATACACTTAGTTTTTGTTATAAAACACTCAAATAATACAGTATACACTGAGATTTTTTTTTTCTCTCTCTCTCTTTCTTTCATTTCCCACACAATATTCATATAAAGTTAGATCTGTTTAGGTTTTCATAGTTGGAGAAATAGAAATGAAGAATGAAATTTTAATTCTCAGATTAATCCTTTTCTTTATTCTTCTTGCTTTTTGAATATAGCATTTCTCAGTTTCACTACTCTCCTCGCTCTGTTCGTTTTCTATAACCTCTGATGCATCAGCCTCAGACTCTTCGCTGTCAGAGGCTTCCGGTAGTTCGTACAGCTTGTGTACTTCCTTTGGCAGCAAGTCTTTACTTTACTTTAGAGATGCTAAGTCCTTATCCTGCGATTGATGCCAGGTGTCACAAGGCCTGCACTTCCTTTTAGGGCCACTGAATGTGAAATTAGAATTCAAATTTGAAGTTGGATTTGAAATTATGAAGAAATTGGAATTGAAAATAAAATTGAAGCTCGAATCAAGAGTTTGGAACCCTGAATATGGAATCCAGAATCAACATAGAGCGACGATGAGTTATATGTCAGATGAATGGGAAATATTTCAAGCTCCATTAAGAGGGTTCAACCCATCTATCTTGAGAAGTACCAATACTCACTCAACTGGATTTAACAAAAGCTTTCTTTGTTAAAAAAAATTTAGGAAAAGAGCAGACTCCAGTCCTGCATATCACGGTATTTCACAACTCCAACCGCGGATCGCTATTCACGTCCACCCTCAATTTACACAACATAACAGCAGTTACCGTCCACAACACCTTGTTTTTCCCCAACCGGAATTAATCGATAAATTGTTCCATCGCAGTAAACATTCCCTTTCACGCCAATTAGGCAGCCGGCACCCAGCCAGCGGATCCTGTCCCCATTTTCGCCCAAATGAAGTGCTAATAAGGACGAATTTAAACTTTTCCCGCCTCGTTTCCCCCCCTTGCATTTCCTAATGTAAAGAAGAAAAAAGCTTGTTTGTAATGGAAAGTCCCCGAAGAAAATCCATAAATTTATGCACATTAATGGACCAGCACGTCGTCTCGACGCCGTCGTTTTTGCTGGAAAATGACGTCTAATTAGAGAAGTTATGACTCTCGGTGCCCACGCCCACACAGCAGCAGCAGTTCCCATTTTTGCCGAGCTCGGAAAGCTGTCACATACCATCTCTGGATGCGATGCCCGACTTCGAGTAGTCCCATCTTGAGTTAACTTCAGTAGTTAGCCTGGAAATACTGAAAAGCTGGATAAGGCAAGAGTGATTTTTTCACTGACTGTCGACTCACAGGGCGGCCACCTGTTGAGCTCCGGTTTTTCGTTTTCCGTTCCTGTGTCGGAGTTCAGCACGGTCCGATGGCCACAGTTGGGCGCTTCTGCTGTAAGCTTGGTCGGTATCATTATCACCACACTTCTATTTTATGTGCAAAGCGCACTGAAATTGCTTCACATCGTGGGAGCTCGGGAATGGCTGTTTCGGACAGGTGACATTTACCGCAACAAATATGGCTCCTGGTAACAGCTTCAAAACACGAGCCTCGTTATCGTGTGCTGGAAATGACTCGTTTAAGGATTTTCGCTATAAATTCAAAAAGAAAAAACCGGTAATGCTGAATTATGTTTCAGCGTTCTGAGCTTCTTCATTTCGTCGGCGATTCGACACCTTTCGGTGAAATTTCAATATTAATAAGCTTCAACTCTCTCCATTTTGCTGCCACCCACCCACGCAACGATGCAACGAAAATTCTACCGGCAAAAAATCGACTCACAAAAATGCATTCAAACCAGATTTTCACCGGCCCTTTCAAGTGCATCGTTGCGTGACACCCTGAGGATCCAGAATATGGGAATTAGCATTTTTCACAAATGTGATTTATTACCCCCAGGGACGAGGTTCGGGTCATCTCGCACCGGCAATGGCTGCAGTTCAGAGAGTTCAATGAAGTGCGCATGGAAGCCATTTCCAATGAGGGAGAGAGACAGAAAAAAAACGCATTTTTATTGCAAATGAAATGTGGAAAAAAAAACAGAAACACCGAATGAGACTCAATTTGACAGTGCGGGTGCTGATTTATGGAGTTCAATTGAGCTTCCCGGCCACCAAGTGACGGTGGCGAATAAATTGTATAGTATTTTATTGGAATTTCCTGCCTTCCGGGGCTCAGATTTGTATTTATTGGCACATGCACCTAGATACGGATTCCACTCGTGGGGTTGATGAAGATCAAAAAGAATCCCTGGAAAAGGGTGCTCGCGGCCAGAGCGAATGTGTAAATAGGGTTGAGACCTATATTTTGTCGTAATAAGTGCTTCAACCTGCAAGTCAGCTTCGTTTTCCACGCTTATTTTAACAGAGAATGCACTATGGTCCAGATCACGAATTTACGAGGAAACATGCTCCCAGCGCTTAAACTTGAAACTTTACAGCAAAGTGATGTTGTACAACATGGTTTGTATCACTAAGGCTAATTTTTTGATGTTAATAAAAATTAGGGTGGTCCCCATTTTCACGGAAATACAAAAACTAACTCTTTTTTTTGCAGAAATAGACGTTTACATTCTTGAGCAAAGTTGTAGCGCAGAAAATTTCATGGAATTCTCATATTTAAATTTTTTTGTAGCTTAAAATTTGATCGATTTAGAGCAATTTTCCCTCATTAACTTAGGGTGTACCATAAAAATATGTTTTTTTTGCCCAAACTTTTTTATTTTAATTTCCATTGTATAATTATGTTCGGACGAGTTGTAGAACTTTTGAAGGCGCATATTTACGCTACAACTTTGCTCAAGAGTGTAAATGTATATTTTTGAAAATAAAAAAGTTAGTTTTTGTATTTCCATGAAAATGGGGACCACCCTAATTTTAATCAACATAAAAAAAATTGTCCTTTGTTTTTATTTCAAGTTTCACCATCATTTTTTTAAGGTTAAAAATTGACGATTTAGAGCATCTTGTCCCTCGTCAACCTAGAGTGTACCATAAAAAAAGTTTTTTTGCCCTGACTTTTTTATTTAAATTTCCATTGTATAGTTATGCTCGGACGAGTTGTAGAACTTTTGAAGGCGCGTATTTTGATATATTAACTTTGCCGCTAGCTTCAACTAATCAATAGTTAAGGAAGTTTTTCTTCTAAAATCATCCCAGATTCAAATATAATTTTCTCAAGATACAGAAATAACATATCTCTAGTTTTCACATTCTGTAAACAGCATAGATTGCCCTTTCAAATGAAGTCTCTAATTTTTTTTTTGTGTTAGCCCCAATCATAAAAATCAACATTTGGAAAGGACGTATTTTTTTTAGAAAAACTTCAATAACCATTGATTGGTTGAAGCTATCGGCAAAGTTTGTATACCAAAGTACGTCTTTCTGAAAGTTCTAAAACTCGTCGGAATACAACTGTACAGTGGGAATTGAAATAAAAAAGTTTGAGCAAAAAAAAAGTTTTTTTATGGTACACCATAAGTTGATGAGGGAAAATTGCTCTTAATCGATCAAATTTTAAGCTACAAAAAATTTAAATATGAAAATTCCATGTGTCCATTCCTGCGCTACAACTTTGCCCAAGAATGTAAACGTCTATTTCTGCAAATAAAAAAGTTAGTTTTTGTATTTCCGTGAAAATGGGGACCATCCTAATTTTAATCAACATAAAAAAATGGACCTTAGTGATACAAACCATGTTGTACAACATCACTTTGCTGTAAAGTTTCAAGTTTAGGCGCTGGGAGCATGTTTCCTCGTAAATTCGTGATCTGGACCATAGTGCAATGCAATATTACTGGAAAAAAAGAAAGTAAAAACTTGGAACAGGTACATACAAATAGCTCGATTAAATCACAGACTGCTGCGATATTGTTGAAAATCTATCACAGCTTCTCAACCCCAATTCCGAAATATGATTCAAAATTCCAACAGAACTCATTGAAACGCCATATCTGCTCTCACATTTCTAAAGTTACTCTTTTTCAGCTTTTATTTTTATTTTCTGCATTCTCAACTTCTATGCTTCTGCTTGTTTTCCCGATTCGGATTTCTTCACTTCTCTATGTCTACACCTTCAATCTATCTTTTATTTTATTCCTCGTCTTCAGTATCTGATTTTTTCTTCGTCTGTAATCTTTCATATATCCTTATTCATTTTTTTTTATCATGTTCACTTCAATGTTTTTCTGTTTCACTTTCTTCTGTTTTTCTGTTTAACTGTACTTCCTCTTTTTTGATCCCTCCTCTTACTGCTCCCCCACAGCAACTCATTTGTTTTTCGTCGCCATGTTCATTTCTCTCTCCTCTTTTTTTTAACTTTATTTCTTTTCTTCCCGTTGCACTTTTTGTCGCTTATCTAATTCAACTTTAAATCTTGTTCTGCATTCCTCGCGCTTAGATTTCCTTTTTGCACTGTTTTTCACTTGGCCGCCTCTAATTCTTTTGGTTTTCCGCTGTATATCTCTTTATCGATTTTCTTTCGTGAAAGTTGTTTTCCCCTTCTTGTTATGCTCTTATTTTTCTTTTCTGCATCCGCAACTTCTATTCTTCTGCTTATTTTCCCAGTTCGTATTTTTCCTCTTTTCCATGTTTACGACTCCAATCTTTTATTTTGTTCCTCCTCTTCAGTATCTTCTTTCTAAGTCTTTTCTTATTTTCCATTTATTCGTCTGTAAACATTAATTTATCTCTTTTCTGTTTTTTTTTTTATTTTTTCACCCCACTCTTTATCTATTTCACTTTTTTCTGTTTTTCTTACTCCGCTTTTCTCGCTGTTACTTCCTCTATTTTGAGCTCTCCTATTACTCTTGCTCTACAGAAACTCAGTTTTTTTCGTGGCCATGTGCGTTTCTTTTTCCTCTTTTTTTTACTCTATTTCTTTTTTTGCCTCTACACTTTTTGTCGCTCATGTAATTCAGCTTTTAATCTTGTTCTTCATTTCTCGCGCTTAGATTTCTTTTTGTCACTGTTTTCTGTTTTGCCGCTTCTAATTCATTTTGGTTTTCCGCTGTATATCTCTTTATCGATTTTGTTTCGTGAAAGTGGTTTTCACTTCTTGTTCTGCTTTTATTTTTATTTTCTGCATTTTCAACTTCTATTCTTCTAACCTATTTTCTCGGTTCGTATTTCGTCCTCTTCTCCAATGTCTACGACTTCAATATTTTATTTTGTTCCTCCTCTTCAGTATCTACTTTCTACATCTTCTCTTCTTTTCCATTTCTTCGTCCTGCTAATCCTGCATTTATCATTTTGCTTTTTTTTCGTAATTTTCCACTCCAATATTTTTCTATTTCACATTTTTCTGGTTGACTTGTTCCTTTTCTCGTTATTTACTTCCTCTGTTTTTGATCTCTCACTCTTACTCCTCCCCTCCACAAACTCATTTTGTTTTTCGTCACCATGTCCATTTCTGTCTCCTCTTTTATTTCATTTTATTTCTCATCTTGCCTTTACACTTTTTGTCACTAATTTAATAAAGCTTATATTCTTGTTCTTCCGTTTCTCGCGCTTAGGTTTGCTGTTTTTCACTGTTTTCCGTTTTGCCGCTTCTAATTTCTTTGGTCGTAGTCGATTTTTCTCTACTGAAAACTGTTTTCCGCTTCTTGTTCTGCTTTTATTTTTATTTTTCTGCCTCCTCAACTTCTATTCTTCTGCTTATTTTCCCGGTTCGTGTTCTCCTCTTCTCTCCATGTCTACGGCTTCAATGTTTCATTTTGTTCCTGCCCTCTTCAGTATCTACTTTCTGTTTCTTCTTTTATTATCCATTTCTTCGTCTGTAATCATTAATGTATCTGTTTCTCTATTTATTTTAATTTTCTTTTACTCCACTAATTATCTATTTAACTTTTTCCTGTTTTCTTACTCCACTTTTCTCGCTGTTACTTCCTCTATTTTGATCTCTCCTCTTACTGCTCTCTACAGATACTCATTTTTCTTCGTCACCATGCCCATGTCTTTCTCCTCTTTTGTTCGCTTAATTTCTGTTCTTTTTGCATCTCTGACTTCTATTCTTCTTCAATGTATTTATTTTTGTTCCTCGATCTTTGATATCTGACTCTGCTTATTTCTCTTCTTTTCCAATTCTTCTTCTAATATCTTCCATTTATCTTTTTTTTGTTTTTATTTTATTTTTAACTAAAATTTTTTTGTCGACTTATTTAATTCAGCTTTGAATCTTGTTCTCCATTTTCTCCGCGCTTAGATTTCCTTTTTTATGCTCTGTTTCCCCTCTAATTCCTTTGGTTTTCCGCTATATATCTCTTTATCGATTTTGTTTCGTGAAAGTTGTTTTTCACTTCTTGTTCTGCTTTTATGTTTATTTTCTGCATTCTCAACTTCTATTCTCCTGCTTATTTTCTCGGTTCGTATTTCTCCTCTTGACGATGTCTACAGTTTCAATATTTTATTTT
>JASCZW010015471.1:0-20493 GCA_034211315.2 Aedes japonicus | reverse complement strand
CGTAAACGTAAATCCGGGCAATCCAACCAAACGTAAACGTAACTGTGGGTAATCCGATCGAATCAAAAAACGACTCTTCCGTGTAGGTAATGGGGAGGGGGTGCTCTCAAACAAATGGAACCCAAATTTCTGCATAACTCGAGAATTAATCAAGCAAATGGAACCAAATTTGAAATGGACGAGTTTTTTAAGGCATGAAATGTTTTTATGGTGGTTCAAAGCCCCTCCTCCCTCTAAAAAGGGGGCTCTCATACAAATGAAACAAATTTCAACCAAACATGAGAACTATATCTACTGCTTTGCAAATTTGTATTCAGTGGTTTTTTGGGTCCGGGAAAGCATCTTATGATAGTTCGAGAGCCCTCCCGCTTCTAGAAAGGGTGGGATCCCATGCAAATGAAAAACAAATTCCTGCATAACTCGAGAACTAATCAAGCAAATGGAACCAAAATTGGTATGGGTGAGTTTTTGAAGGCAAGAAATGTTTTTGTGGTAATTTAAGACCTTTCCTCACTCTGAAAAGGAGGGCTACTATACATACGAAACAAAAATTTAAACCAAACATGAAAACTATCCCTACCGCTATGCAAATTTGTATGCAGGGGTTTTTGGGTCCGGGAAAGGATCTTATTATAGTTCGACACCCCTCCCGCCTTTAGAAAGGGGGGCTCCCATGCAAATGAAAAACTATTTTCTGCATAACTCAAGAACTAATCAAACAAATGGAACCAAATATGGCATGTGGAGGTTTTTGTAGATGTATACTGTTTCAATGCTAATTTGAGACCCCTCCCTTTTCTGAAGGGGGGGGGGAGGGCTCCCATACAGATGAAACACAAATTTATGCATAACTCGAGAACTAATCAAGAAAATGGAACCAAATTTGGCATATGGAGGTTTTTGAAGGAGAGAAATGTTTCTATGACGATTTGAGACCCCTCCGCCTTCTAAAAGTGGAGGGAGGGATCTCCCATATAAATGAAACTAATTTTTTTGCATAACTCTAGAACTAATCAAGAAAATTGAAAAAAAATTGGCATATGGAGGTTTTTGAAGGAGAGAAATGTTTTTATGGTCATTGAGACTCTTCCGCCTTCTGAAGGGCCGGGCTCTCAAACAAATGATACACAAATTTCTGCATAACTTGAGAACTAATAAAGCAAATGGAATCAAATTTGACATGTGGATTTTTTTGAAGGTCAAACATATTTCTATGGTGGTTTGATACCCCTTTGCCCTCTGAAAAGGGGGAGAGGGGCTCTCATACAAATGAAACGCAATTTTATGCATAACTCGAGAACTATTCAAGTAAATGAAGCCACATTTGGCATGTGGGGTTATTGGAAACAGGATTTTTATTTATATTAAATGGATTTCTGTCTGACTGCCTGTCTGACCGATCGGAGTGAAAATATGTATGCAGGTATTTTTGGGGCTGGGGAAGGTTCTTATGATTGTTTGAGACCGCTTCCCCTTCCAGCTCGCATACAAATGAAACACAAATTTCTGCATAGCTTGAGAACTAATCAAGCAAATGGAATCAAAAATGGTATGTGGGGTTTTTTGAATGCAAGAAATGTTTCTATAATGAATTCAAACACGAATTCCAACCAATCCTGAGAATTATCCAGGTAACTAAGCCACAAACTGTGTATTGTCTGGGTAAGAAGAATGTTCAGATAGAAGTTTGAACTCCTTATTACTCAAAAAAAAAACTCATAAAAAAAAGCGTCAGTTCTATGTAATGTTCATTCATTTAGTTGCAGGCGTAGCAACGCTCGCACCGGGATCAGCTAGTCTATATAATAAAAATGAGTTGGGATTTCCTTTGTCACGATTTAACTCGCGAGCGGAAGGACCGTTTGGCATGAAAATTTGTATGCACGGGTTTTTAAGGCCGGGGATGATTTTTAAGATAGTAAGAGACCACTCCCTCCTCTGAAATGGGGGGCTCCCATACAAATGAAACACATTTTTCTGCATAACTGAAGAACTGATCAAGCAAAGGAACCCAAATTTAGCATGCGGAAGTTTTTGGAGGCAAAAAAATGTTTTTATGTTAGTTTGAGACCCCTCCCCTCTCTAGAAAGGGAGGCTCCCATACAAATAAAACAGAAGTTTCTGCATATATCAAGAACTAATCAAGCAAATGGAACCAAATTTGGCATGTGGGAATTTCTGGTGGCGAAAAATGTTTCTATGATAGTTTGAGACCCCTCCCTTCTCCTAGAAGGGGTGCTGTCATACAAATGAAACTGAAATTACTTCATAACTCTAAATCTAATAAAGCAAATGGAACCAAATTTGGATTGCAGGGATTTTAAAGGCAATAAATGTTTCTACGGTAGTTTGAGACTCCTCCTCCCTCTCTGGTAAGGGGGGTTGGTGCGGTGGGCTCTCATACTAATGAAACACAAATTTGTGCATAGCTCGAGAACTAATCAAGCATATGAAACCAAATTTGGCATGTGGAGGTTTTTGGAGGTACAAAATGTTTCTATGGAAGTTTGAGACTCCTCCGCCATCTGGAAGGGGCGGGAGGGGGGTTTCCATACAAAAACAACACAAATTTCTGAATAACTCGAGAACTAACCAAGTAAATGGAACAAAATTTGGCATATGAAGGTTTTCGAAGGCAAGAAATGTTTCTTTTGTAGTTTGAGACTCCTCCGCTTACTGAAAGAGGGGTCTCTCATACAAATGAAACACGAATTTCTGTCTGGCTGTCTGTCTGTCAGACCCTTATAGACTCGAGAAGTTCTGAACCGACCAACGTGAAACTTTATATGAAGGGGTTTTGGGGCTGGGAAGCTTCTTATAATTGTTTGAGACCCCTACTCTCTCAGGAAGGGGCGCTTTCATAGAAATGAGACACACATTTCTTCATAACCCGAGAACTAATCAAGCAAATCGAATCAAATTTGACATGTGGGGGGTTTTGAAGGCAAGAATATTCTATGGTAGTTCAAGACCCCTCCCTTTTCTGAAGGGGAGGAGGGCTTCAAACAAATTAAACTCAAATTTTTGTTATAGTCGATGAGCCCAGTGCGATGGTTCGAGAACTAATCAAGAAAATGGAACCAAATTTGGAATGTGGGGGGTTTTGAAGGCAATGATTGTATGGTGGTTTGAGAAACCACCCCCCTCTGGAAGGGAGGGCTCCCATACAAATGAAACACAAATTTATACCAAAAATGAGAGTTATCCAGCTTACTTAAACACAAAACGTGTGTTTCTCGGATAAGAAGCATGTTTTGATAGAAGTTTGAACCCCTGATTAGTCAAGAAAAAAAAACTCATGTCGAAAAAAACCATAAACGTGCCAGTTATATTAAATTTTCCTTCATTTAGTTGCAAGCGTAGCAGCGCACGCACCGGGTTCAGCTAGTGGTTTTTAAATGAACTTTCAGCTGACCATTATAAGATTATATTAATGAGCTCTAATACAGCATTTTACGAGTTCATAAAGGAATTTGAGAAAACAAGGCTCAAAGATCGTTGCAAACAAGCTATGCAGGTTCTAATAAACCAGACAAAAGACAAAAGACCCCTTGGTGCCATAGTAAAATCAAATTGATTTCTAGTGGCTTTCATTAATTTTTTATTAAAACTTAATACAGCTGGATGGTTTTGGCAAGGTACTCCCTCAGCTCAGTCGGTAAAGGTGCAGCTACAAAGCAACGCCATGCTGTAGGAGACTGGGTTCTATTCCTGGTCTGGTCTAGGAATTTTTCGTTAAGGGGGAAGGTGCTATTCTTCAACAAATATAATTCAGTACATCAGTACATGAAATTTAGAGTATACGGTTTGATAAAGATCTACACCGTTGTTGCTTTAACGCATTGTATTTTATTAAATAATAAACTGTTCCGAAAATAGAATTTTTGATCGAAGAAAAGTGATCAATTTCTGCTGAAATCACGGTTTTGACCACACCGTAAATAACCTCAAACACAGATGGCGTATTAGAAGATCCATATTCTATGATTCGAAAATTATTTAGCCCAAAGTGAACTCTGTGATATAAATACTTTTCATTAAAAACCTTCAATTGTATTTCAAAATATGCAGCTCTACCCAGCCATTCACTTCATCAAACTAGAGAAAACATGGAAGTTAGTCGGCAAACCGAAGCAGCGGTATCTGTTCCAATAAATCTGCGAAGATTAGAGGTCCAAGACAGCCAAGGTATAGTTGTAATTCTTTCGCTACTCGCTTTTCGCCGTTGTGGTTCGTTCACAGTCACGGTTTCCTCTTTCCAGGGGACTTCCCTCCACGGACAGACCACTGCCTAGGACGATCCATTGTTGGCTTTATGACGAGGCAATGATCTTGCCAAATGAGACGCCTCAATTGGCAGCTTTTCATCCTACCGACTTGCGCGAAGCGGATTTCACACGGTTTCTTAAGCAAATATTGGGGATGGAGTTTTGGCCTACCGTAGATTTCGGTTGGTTGGTGAGAAAACGCGAAGAAGTGAAATTATGACCTGGCTGTAAATGTTTGTTGAACATTGTTTACGCGGCATTGGAGCATTTGAGGGGCAGTCGGTGATTCGAAACCGATTAGCTAATTGGTGTGCTACCGTCGCTCATTAAAGGCAAACAGGAAGTGCGGTGCGGTCTCGCAAATTGCTGTGTGAATAATAATCAAAAAACACCTCCACTTCACAGGGCATAAAAATCATCCGGCATCAGTATTTCTCAAACACGCATGACAAACCTGTAACTTCCACAACAAATTAATCCCAGGGCCCTGTCTAGGTGGCATCAAGCATCCGCGTTTTTGAGCAGGAAATCGATAGTTTTCACACTGGAAATGATTTATTGTTCCGTGAGAAGTGCTAATTAAATTATAAAACTAAAAGTCTCATTCGAGCAGAAGACACACGGCGATGACTGCCACAACGGGTCTTGCAGTTCGATTGGTAGGATTGAGCAAAAATCTTCCCTGGGTGGAAAAAGATCTCAAGTATTGCCATACCAGACATCCCAAGCTTTCTCGGAGAAGATGTGTTGCTCATGCAGAATTTTGCAAACTGGTTTGCACCCGAAACCCAACCTTTCCGGGCGTTTTCCTCCTGCTATTGTCAAAGTTGGTGGTATGTATGCGGGCCTGAGGTGGTGTAGCTAACAAATGACTACGGTTCTGCTGGAACACTGACATGGTGATATGCACCCACCGCCACCAATAACGCCAATGAATTAAAGAAAAAAAATGATGAAAATCATCTGGTTTCCAAGTGCTGCAGCCACACGAGGGACATGGATACGATGTGATTTATGCCGTCGCATTCGCGGCCAGTCTGGTGGTCCGCGCCAGTAATGGGCTGCGTGCCATGTAGTGTTTCTTTTTCAGCTCTCTGGAAGGCAAAAATATGAATTATGGCGCGAAAATTGTCCGGATGAGATTTTCTTGTTAAAATACCACTAGGAGGTGGGGCTGAGAATACAAGGGAATCGTTTGACACCCACCCACTGGGGAGGCAATGTTTGGAATTTAATGAAAAAAAAAGTCCTACGTGCACCGCGGAGCCTAACGTTAATTGTAGTCAAGGACTTGAACCTCAATTTTTATTTGATACTGGGGGTTCGACACTTTGGAATAACCCTCAATTTTATAAACATGAATCCATGAAAATGTATCTGATTATTTCATTTCATAAACAACTTCTCTTAGACGAACCTGTCTTTTAAATCCGTATTGACATCCTAGCAGGCATTGGACATTTCCAGACCACTTTGATCACGAAAGTTGAGTTGAGTGATTGACCAGCACCCCTCTAATTTCAGTACATTAAGTGCATTTCAAGCGATCAAATAACTACCCCTAGCCCCCTCCCCTCCGACGCCCTTCCCACCTAATAGCCGGCAATCAAGCTGTCCAATTTGCCACCGTAGTCCAATTTGTCTGCAACAGCACAACGGCTTAATCAGAGCTAGTTCTAATTTTTTCTTCTCCAAATTTTAATGTCCAATCGACGTCAGAAGCCACATTAGTGAATCGGAAAAGTGCTAACTTAATCCAATTGCAAATTCGGTTGCTTCATTTTTTTTTGTCTGATCTTCCATTTTTCCTTTCATTCTCTCGCCACGCCATGCAACTGGTGTCCATCGTGAGTGGCTTGCCGGTTCAAACAATGCAAGTCGGGTTCGGACCATGGGGAGAGTGCCAAGTTCAGCCCATCGAGCACATGTTCTCCGGCTATTTTCCTTAAACTGAAACGGGTAAGTATCTCTTGTTAGTTAGTTAGCTTAAATACGTCCCATTAGCTCGAAGGAAACCCCCTTACAATTTGCATACAAAGTCTGGTCAGTGTTTCTGTGATCCTACCGTTTGGAAGTTCCTTCTTTCCCAAGAAAGAGGCACCCGTGTGATTTGAGTGTGCATCCTGTCCCAGGGAGAAGGCAGTTGGCAAATTGTGCGAAATTATGGAAGAATTGTTCTCAGTGGCATTCCGCATTTCGTTTTCGATACATCTGTTCTCTACCGAAAAAGGGAAAACGAGAGCCAGCACCGAGGAACAATCGAACTCTCGGGTTAAGATAGGTCAAAGTCAGCACCAGCAGTGGCGGCGGCGGCGGCGGCATCGGCCGCGACTAATAAAAGCGAAATTCATCCTGATAATGAGGGTAATCAGCGATGAAAACCTGTTATTAGGACCAAACCCGACTTTGAAGATTGCCGATTGGCGCAAAGCTTTGTGCGAAAAGTGCGGGAATTTGATGGAATCGGGATACGGAGTTTTCCAGAACTTGGGAGAGGTGTTCTTGGTTGGAAGAAGGCCGTGGAGATGGAAGTGCTCATTGATTTACGTTGCTTGTTTTTTTTTGTATTCTCTTTATGATGTTTGGCCAGATCGGGTTAGACTTTTTGGAAGCAGATAATGAAGGCAATGTCAGACAGTTGGGAGTCTGTGAAATGTGTATTTTTACATCTCTTGGTTTTGGAAAACTGACTTAAACGGGTGCTCTGGTATATTTAAAAAAGTGTTGAAGTGTGTTTTGTAAGTTTTGACTACACATTTTTAATGGTAAAAGGAGAAAAACGGTTTATTGTTTTCATGCAAAGCTGTTTAGGTGTTTAAGTCCAAATTGAAGCATATGAATTCCTATTATTTTCACTTAAACCATCTTCATCATCATCTGTTCTACATATACAAAAAATCATGTAATGTTCTTATTCTTTCTTAGTATTTCAAGCTTATTGCTTCCGCAATTAGCTTATTGCTTTCGTGCTCTCAACTTAGTGTAAATGCACATCCACAGTTATTAATTGAAAGCGTTTGATACCAGGTACAATTTTTGCATTAGTATGATTGTGTGGCAAGTCCCCATAATACCCTTTGCCCAGAAAGTCGAGATATTTTCCTTAACAAAAAGTTCATAGCCCAGACCGGGAATCGAACCCAGCTGCCTTCAGCATGATGTTGCTTTGTATCCACGCCTTTAGTGACTGGGCTAAGAGAGACCCGATCATGTAATGTTGAGTGCCTCGAAATTAATCGATCGTCAATTATATTCTAAATGTGAGGTATCATTGAACCAAACTAAACCTACTTTTCTTCAAGCTATTTTTTCTTAGACCACATAATTCCACATGCACTGATTGCCTTTCCATCTCTTCCTCTATGTTTATAGGAGATTCTTTCAAGAGTAAAATTAATTCTTTCTAATTATTGGAACGAGAAAAAAATACTCATTTTTGAAAAAAAAAGAAGGGGAAATTTTTACTCAAATCAATTGAAATTTTTTCACAATTATAAGTGTATCCATGTAGTATACAAACATATTTTTTTCAAATTTTTTAAAACAAAATGGCGGCCGTTAGAGTGCGTTGAAAAAGTTTGCTTGTGCCGGCTCTCCTGGTCGCAGTTTTGATCTGAAACCTGCTAACCCAAAAAAATTACATTAACTACATTTACAGTTTATAGATAAAATGAAGAAAAAAGTGAAAAAATTTGCACTTTTCGCGTAACTTTTTTTAAAAAATTCACATTTTTTTCACCATTTAATCACATTTTTCCAAATTAATAATGAAATATTACAATAATTTTTAATTCATATAGATAGGTAATACTATAACAAAGATATGCTATAAGTTTCAGCTTAAACGAATAATTAGTTTTTGAGTTACCACCGGCATAAACTCCGAAAATGCTGTTTTGAGAAAAACGCGTTGAAAGATTGTTTAAGCAGTCAAGCATGTCTTTAAAAAAAAAGGCGTCTCCGAAAAACGATGAAAAGAAAAACATGGTGTTCGAATTTCAAAAAAAGTTTTTCAGGAGCGTATTCAACGGGAAATTTACTTACTAAGCAAAATAAAATTTAATTTGTTGGTCATTCTAACTGTATATCCCCCTTAAGACCATCATCGATTTCTAGAATTATTTGTGGTTTCCCACTGAAATGATGGCCGCAAAATAATAATAATAAAAAATTGACATGTGAAATCTTTCTATTTCTTTGTATTTGGCCTCAAAAAATTCTAAATGGCCATGAAACTGGTCTTGATGAGGGGCAAATCCAAATTTTGTATTTTAGTGACCCTCGGACGGATAATTCTGTTTCGAGCTCTGTGGAGAACAGCCTTGGTGTACCACAAGGGAGTGTATTAGGGCCTATTTTATTCATTCTATATATTTATGACATGCGACGAGTCTTACGATTTTGCGAAATTAATCTTTTTGCTGATGATACCGTGTTGTTCATTGCAGCTAAAAGCCTTGCGGAGGCCGTTACACATTTGAATGCAGATTTCCGTTCCCTAAGTGGATAGTTGAAGTACAAACAGTTCAATATGAACATACGTAAAACTAAATTTATGGTAATTTCACGGAATCGAGTTATCGAAGACGTCTCTGTTAAAATTGATGATGAGACAATTGATCGCGTTCGAGAGATTAAATATCTTGGCGTGATTATTGATGATAGATTGAAATTTGGCTCTCACATTGACGATGTCATCAAGAAAAACGAAGAACGATAGAACTATTTAAAAAAATACAATTGAACAAATCTATTATCTCTTCTCACATTGAATTTTGCCCTTCCATTTTGTTTTTAGCTAATCAAACACAAATATCGAGATTACAGGACAGGAAGGTTAGACAGGATTTTTTGCCGTTCAGCATCAGATCAGCCGCATAGAAGAGGTTGTCAGATCCGGAAATTCAATAAAGGATGATTGATAAAGAGGGAATTAATCAGTGTCTTTTTTAAGTTCCAGAATCCAACTAAGGAGTGTATCGAAAGTGCATTTGGGAACGAGACGCCTGGAGACGCGTTCGATTTCAGTATATATTCGATTACATTAGACACTAGCTGAACCCGGTGCGAGCCTTGCTACGCTTTCAACAAAATGAATGAAAGTGTAATAGAACTTTAATGGTTGTTTTTAGGAATGAGTTTTGCTGAAATATTTTCGTTTGCTAATGTGTGTAATTTCCACAAAATTAAACGTAGGTGTGTAATTCTAATTATACCGTCAGATGTTTAGTATCTAACATGGCTTTTCTTTCTGTGTAGAAGCATTACATTGACAAAACATTTTTCTTCAAACTACGCAGTATCTTGTCAATTTGAACCATTTTCTCTTGCATAGCCTTAAAGACTGTATTCGATGAAATCTGGACACACGCAATCGTTCGTAACTTTTTAGCGTATGGGTAAAAATTATTGAAGTTTTAACTGAATGTATTTCATTGTGTTGTGTTAATTGTGCAATGAGTTTCGTGAAAATCGGTCGAGTGATTTCTGTGATGGCTTCGAATGAAGAAATAGTGCGCCAACAAATTTTGGGCACTCACTTCGAAAACCCAAATGCTTCTCATCGATGGATCGGAAAACAGCTCGGAATCGCACATTCAACCGTATCTCATGTGATCAAAACCTTCAAGGACCAAGACAACCAAGTGGAAAAATGGTAGTGGCAAAAAACGTGGCACATCAAATCCGGAGAAGCCCAGGATGGTATTGAACCAATTTAAGCGTTATCCCAACATTTCGATCAGGGATGTTGCGAAAAAGGCGAAAGTTTCAGTTTGTTTTGTGCAGAAAACAATGAAACGTTCTGGATAACATGTGCACAAGGTCCAGAAGGCACCGAACCGGAGCGATAAACAGAACTCGGTGGCCAAAACTCGTGCAAGAAAACTGTACAGGGAGTGGCTCACAAAACCGTTCTGCATTGTGATGGGCGATGAGACCTACATTAAAGCCGACACCAAACAAATGCCAGGACAGGAACACTACGTCGCCACCTCTAAGTTGGCCGTTCCGAGAGTGTACGGAAGAAGAAACTGTCGAAATTCGCCAAAAAATTCCTTGTCGATCTGCGGATGTGGCAAAATGAGTCAGCCTCATCACTCTGGGACCGTCAACAGACAAATCTATAAGGACGAATGCTAAAAACGACTTCTGCCTTTCTTGAGATCTCACGATGACCCGACACTGTTTACCGGATTTGGCATCTTGCCACTATGCCCGCCGTCTTAGACTAGTACAAAGATAATAATGTAGTTTTGTACCAAAGCCGTCAACCCTCAAAACTCCGGAACTTCGCCAAATTGAAAAATTTTGGGCAATCGTGAAGCAAGCTCGTTAAAACTCAAAGATAGAAATGAACTTGAACTAAAGAAAGTGTGGTTAAAAGTAAGTAAGCAAGTCGGTCCTATCATTGCCCAAAATTTGATGAAAGGGGTCAAGGCAAAGGTGCGGGCATTTGGGTTGGGAGAAGAGGTTCAATAAACCAATGATGTCAAAACTTTAATAGCACTTTATTTAATAGCACTTTATTTAATAGCACTTTATTTTCAGAAAGTTTGAAAAGAATTGGGCTCAAGGAAAATTTTTGGTGACCTATTTTGTGTGTCCAAATTTCATCGAATACAGTCTTTAGATTAACTTCTTGTGCATATGTAGCACTGAGACTAACATCCCTAACTTCTTAGTAAAAAGGATTTCAAACTTCTTGACCAAAAAGGAGTTCTATCAGAACATGCTGCTTTCCCCACAAAATACAAATTTTGTGTTTTAGTTACCTGGATAATGCTCATATTTGGTTGAAATTTCTGTTTCATTTGAATGAGCACCCCTTCCCGATCCGGAGAAGAGTGGAGTCTCAAACGATCATGGAAAATATCCTGCTTCCAAAACCCCCACATTAGGCTGATGCAAATTTTGAAATTTTTGCTCCCCTAAGCTTAATCGACGCCAATTTGGGTCCTGATAGTCCCCAAAAAATTTGAACACATTTGGTTTTAATTTGGCTTTGCACACGCTTTTCAAAGTTTGTATGGAAATTAGTATGAAGAATCTCTAACTTACATTTCCAGATCCCTAACATCTTAATATTATATCCTCAAACCAAATCTAATTAAGATTCATATAGTGTACATTGTCAACTATCAAAATGCCTAAGATACCTGACATGTAAATTTTATACAAAAATAGTTATTCAATAAAACATAAAATACAAACTTTAGGTATGATGTTTTGTTCTTTTTTGTTTTCTTATTATTTATATATAGCAAAATTTTGAAATTTGCATCAGCTACCCTACATGCATTTGATTTCAATGCTTGATGTGCATTATACGAGTTATGTATATTGGTGTTCATTTGAACGGAGCCTCCTTCTATGATATGGAAGGTCTCGACCATCATGAACCTTCTCAGTCCCAAAAACTCCTGCATACAAATGTTACAGAAGGCATAATTCTCATGATAGGTTTAATTTATATTTATATGATGAGCCCCCACCAGAGCTCGAAAAAATGACAGCCGTCGTGAACGATGAGTAAAAAAATATTCGTAGGTACAATTCTTCGCTCCTTCATTTCGTTATCATGTCTGCAATAACTATTCGTGTATACAATTTTATATGCTCAGGTCATTCCGTTGCACTTGTGTTGGCCACACAACTCATATGCACATCTCAATTAGACTCGGCTATTCAAACATCAATAGTTCTAGATGCTTGACTGGATGTTCTGGTAACCATGTCATTAGTTTCGCGATTCGTCCAGTGACTAATTCTGCATACAAGACTTCAAGTATTCCCGAACATGGCTGAAGGCAAAGGAAGCCAAAAGGCCAAATGGCTGGTCTCTAAAGTTTGTGAGGATTGTTCGAGACCAAATGGCGTCGATTAACCTTGCAGGGGATCAGAATTCTGAAATTTGCATCAATTTACCCTACATGTAAATTTGGTTCTCCAAATGAATGACTGTTCTTTCGTCTTCACTAGAACGTTGAATGTACAGAGTTGGTGTTTCATTTGAACAGGAGCTTCCTGCTTTCTGGATACGGAATGGATGATCAAGTCAGCAACACATCATAAGATGACCTTCATCTTGCACAGAGATTCATGACAAATCTGCTGCATACTACATGTTCCTCAGGATCAGTGCATGATGACTATCTCATGACTCAGTCAGGTGCAATTTGAAAATTGCATATGTATGTTTAGAGCTCTGCCCCCACTTCCAAAGAGAGGATGTGTCGTGAATCACCGTGGAAACACTTCTTGCTTTCAAAAACCTCCACATGTCTAAGTTGGTTCCTTTTGCATGATTAGTTCTCAAGTTATTGTTTCATTTGTATGGTCTCTTATTTAATTTGTATGAGAGCCATCCCTTACAGGTTAGGGAGGGATCTCATATCTGCACAGACAATTTTTTTTGTCTTCAAACACCCTCAGATGCCAAAATGGTTCCATTTGCTTGACTAGTTCTCGAGTTATGCATTTGTTCAGACGCCTCCTTCAGACAGGAAGGGCTTGAACATTGAACCTCCAGGACCAAAACTCCTGCATTAAAAATTTCATAACAGTAGGAATTCTAATTTTCGTTGAAATGTGTGTCCCTTGAGGGGGTCTCTAACAACCGTGAAAGTTTCTCAGAAACCTCTACATGCTAAATTTGATTCCATTAATTTGATGAACATAGTACTCGAGTTATGCGAAAAAACTGTTTCATTTGTATAAGAGCCTACCCTTCCTGATAGGGGAGGGGTCTCAGACTACTATAGAAACTTTTTTTTTGTCTCGAAAACCCCCCACATGCCAAAATTGGTTCTATTTTCTTGATTAGTTAGGAATTAGGATTAGGAGTCTCAAACCATCTTAAGAACCTTTTCCGGTCCCAAAAACCCCTGCGTACATATGTTCATAACAGTAGGAAGAATTCTCATGATTAGTTGGAAAGATTGTGTTTCATTTGTATGAGCCCCCCCCCCCCCCAGCCTCAAAGAGGAGGGATCTAGAACCACCGTAGAAACACTTTTTGCCTCCAGAATCCCCACACGCTAAATTTGATTCCATTTGCTTTCTTAGTTATAGAGTTATGCAGAAATTTCAGTTTCATTTGTATGAGAGCCTCCCTTTGAGGAGAGGGGAGGGGTCTAAAACTAACACCAACCAAAAACTCTTACATGCCAAATTCGGTTCCATTTGCTTGATTAGTTCTCCATTTTATAATATATACACCGTGTCCAATATATTCGAAATACACTTTTCCCTTGCATTGGTGTCGTGCAACTCTTCAACATGCTTCACGTATGTGTTGGTGTAGTTTTGCAGTATGTTTATACAAAAGCTTTTAGGTTATGTCTGATTGTTTTCATTCGGTGTTTATCATTTACCAGCGATGAAGGAGTTTCGTGCTGTGGTGATAAAAAGTCTTTGAAAGGTGAGCGCCCGGGCATAAAACGTGACGATCCATACAAAAAAATTTAGAGGTCTATACAAAAAACGTGACAAGGGGAGAGGGGGGGTTGAAAAAAGTCGAATTTTTGCGTGACGTAATTAATGGACGTTCCCCTAGTAGCATACTAGTTTCAACCCAGTAAAGGTGACTGCTCTGTGACTCAATTAAGTCACAAACAAGCTACTGAAACCATTTGTGATGGTTGTGTGCTGCTTGGGTAGGAATCTTTATATTCAAATTTTTGTTTTCATGGGATATCCTCAATGTCCACAGTCTTGGAAAAAATCATGTAAATTTAAGTGTCTTTTGATGTACAGACAGAAATGTCGAATCCATAAGACCATTAAAACTCAAAATAGTAACCTACATGACATATACATAATTTGCAAAATAACCTACATGACATATACATAATTTGCAAAACAAATGATTATTGATGCCAGCTTTGATCTCAAGGATCTAGTTCTTTCTACCGTCAGAGAAATTCAAGATACGGTAATCAAATTCAATTAAAAAAGATTTTCCAGGCCATGGATTATGATGGTGGAAATATGCTCAATCTTATCCTGGGCGACATATGTTGTTCCTTCATCGCTAAACTGTACGTTTAATGTTTTCACATTATATTTACGATGCAATAGTTTTATAATCTATCAGGGAAAATAATTAACTTAAAGTTGTAGTGACGTGTAAAGCTGGTTCCGATAAAACTAGATCTGATGTTGTTATAACACCTTGTCTTTGCACCTTGTTGTTGCTCATTTAAATTTAAGACCATCAAATCCCAGTATTTAGTCAAGTTACTATTTTGTAACGCTCTACAGACTTTGATTTGAGGTGGCTATATATATTTTGTATATTTTACATTGCATTGGACGGTGTGATTTGAAGAGCGGGGATAGGAACAAGTGGCAGGATATAAAGGAAGTCTGTCCAGATGCTGTAGCTGGTAGGAATGAGCTTTTGATTAATGCGTTGAAACAAATTACATGAAGGGAAGAGGCTCCCGAGAAGACAATCTTAACCTCCCACCATTAGTTCAGATCGACGGTGATGAAATCGAGGTAGTCGATGAATTCATTTATCTGGGCGCATTGGCGACCACCGATAATGACACCAGCAGAGAAATATGAAGGCGCATTATTGCTGGCAATCGTGCCTACTTTGGACTCCAAAGTACGCTAAGATCGAACAAAGTTCGATTAACTAACGAAGGAACAGCTCGTAGGAGTGGTAGTGGTTGACCGGCTAAAGTAATGGACGAAAAGGACTTATATTGCCCCATAGTACATTAACATCAGGGATTAGATTAGTCAATCTGATGCAGCAAAAAAAAAAACACGCAATCTTACATCTGCAAGACGTTGAAGAAGATAGGAATAGTCTGCCACAAGAAATAAGGAGCACCAGAATACATTGAGCAACAAATATCAACCGTAAAATTCCAATGCCGCTGGATGATCCGAAATTACGCCAGAAAATGTTCCGGGTTGGATGATGAAAGCTATTTCCCTCTCTCAAATCCCAGGAAACGATTGATATTATTCTGTTAACATTTCTAACGACTGTTCCATAAAGTATAAGCACACCTTATTTTAACGGTCACTTTGAAAATAATGACACAGTTCAACATGTTTTGGCTGCGTCCATTTTTTGCACATTTCTGAATGACATAGCATCAAAAAAGTGCTCAGTTTTGTGTTATCCATAAAAATGCGCAGTCTTACTCCGGAACAACGAAAAAGTATCGTGCACAAATGGTGCACTGTGAGTGGACTCACCTTGAGAAAATTGGCCAAGGAAGAGGCGTAGGGGCGGTAAGATCTGTGATTCGAAAATATAGAGAACAGTGTAAGTTTGAAGATGCGCCGAAGAGTGGTCGGAAATCCGATCCTGTTAGTTCGGATATCGATGAAAAGATCAGGGATGCCTACAAGCAAAAATCAGCGACTTCCGTTCGGGATGTTGCGAAAAACTAGGGACTCTACGATTTGTTATTGTGTAGGAAATACTGGGTGTTTAATAATGGACGATGAAACGTATGTGAAACTAGATTACAGAACGCTTCCCGGACTACAATTCTATGCTGTTAAGGAACAAAGACATCCCCGAAACGGAGAAGGCAATTTTTACCGAAAAATTCTTTAGAGAGGTTATGGTTCGGAAGGCAATATGCGAGTGTGGTAAAACACTCTAGTCCGTACATCACAACGGAGACAATCAACACTCAGAAATACGTTAAGGAATGTCTCCACCGAAGCGAATACTGCCGATGATCAGGCAGCACGAAAGTTGAAGTAGTGTTTTGGCCTGATTTTGCGTTCTGTCATTACGCAAAGTGACACTTAAGAATGGTACAAAAATTCAAAATGTATGTTTTGTGCCGAAAGACATGAATCCGCCGAACTGCCCGGAGGCACGGCCAATCAAGACTTTTTGGGCTTTAACCTAAGGCAGAGCTGAAAGTTCCATAAAACCAATAGTGGCCAAAATGGTGGAAGTGCCACTGTGCAGAAGCTAATGGGTCATGTTTGAGGAAAAGTTAGAGTCTTGGCTATGATAAAATATTTTGATTAATCAAGAGTAAAATATCATATAAAACACAAATATAAATATGATTTGCCAAACAAAATTATTAAAACTCAAGAAAAAAACATGACTTTTTTGTTAAAGACTGTATTCGATGAAATTTGGACACACAAAATAGGTCACCAAAAATTTTCCTTGGGCCCGATTCTTTTCAAACTTTCTGGAAATAAAGTACTGCTAAATGGCTAAGTTTTGACATCATTGGTTAATTGAACCTCCTCTCCCAACTCAAATTTTGGGCAATGATAGGACCGATTTGCTTACTTACTTTTAACCACACTTTCTTTAGTTCAAGTTCATTTTCTATCAGTTTTGGAGTTTTAACGAGTTTTGCCTTCATGATTGCCCAAACGTTTTCAATTGGGCGAAGTTCCGGAGTGTTTGGAGGGTTGACGTCTTTTGGTACAACAACTGCATTATTATCTTTGTACCAGTCTAAGACGGGCCGGGCATAGTGGCAAGATGCCAAATCCGGCCAAAACAGTGTCGGGCCATCGTGAGATCTCAAGAAGGGCAGAAGTCGTTTTTGGAGGCATTCGTCCTTGTAGATTTGTCCGTTGACGGTCCCAGAGGTGATGAAGGGCTGACTCATTTTGCCACATCCGCAGATCGCTTGCCAGACAAGGAATTTTTTGGCGAATTTCGACAGTTTCTTCTTCCAGTACACTCTCCGGAACGGCCAACTTAGAGGTGGCGACGTAGTGTTCCTGTCCTGGCATTTGTTTGGTGTCGGCTTTAATGTAGGTCTCATCGTCCATCACAATGCAGAACGGTTTTGTGAGCCACTCCCTGTACAGTTTTCTTGCACGAGTTTTGGCCACCGAGTTCTGTTTATTGCTCCGGTTCGGTGCCTTCTGGACCTTGTACACATGTAATCCAGAACGTTTCATTGTTTTCTGCACAAAACAAACTGAAACTTTCGCCTTTTTCGCAACATCCCTGATCGAAATGTTGGGATAACGCTTAAATTGGTTCAATACCATCCTGGCCTTCTCCGGATTTGATGTGCCACGTTTTTGCCACTACCATTTTTCCGCTTGGTTGTCTTACGGTCCTTGAACGTTTTGATCACATGAGATACGGTTGAATGTGCGATTCCGAGCTGTTTTCCGATCCATCGATGAGAAGCGTTTGGGTTTTCGAAGTGAGTGCCCAAAATTTGTTGGCGCACTATTTCTTCATTCGAAGCCATCACTGAAATCACTCGACCGATTTTCACGAAACTCATTACACAATTGACACAACACAATGAAATACATTCAGTTAAAATTTCAATAATTTTTACCCACACGCTAAATAGTTACGAACAATTGCGTGTGTCCAAATGTTATCGAATACAATCTTTATTTTGAAAGTGTGCTTAAACTTTCTGGAACAGTCTATGCAGTATCTGCGCACGTGTAATATGTGTTTAAGCATAAGTTTGAGCAGAAGGTGACGCTTTATGTTGTAATATCTGAGAGATAAATTTACAAACCATGGTTCAAGCCCAGTGGTTTGGCTATTAATCAATGTTCAGTGTTTGAAGAATATTGATTCCATAACTTCAAACATATCATGCAGATGGAAATTACATGTTTTGGCCGGATAAAGCGTCGTCACATTATGCTAGAGAGCTGTAAAGCTGTACAACGCTCCTGTTTGAGCATCAGGACAAAGTGGCACCGATCAGCTGATGACGGACCGTATTCATATGTTTATTATTTTTTTTTAAATGTAGAGAGACGTGCCTTCAGAATTAATTAATCAGTTTTCCCTTCAATAAGCAAGTCTTTCGGTTGTGGCCCTTAAAGAAAATTCTCATTTTTTAGTTATATCCCGTTACAAAGTTGATCATCTTCAAGACATTGATTAGAACGGTAGTCCGGTAGTCTTATACGGCCACAAAACATAGACATTATTAATGGAGGACCAACGCGCCCTTGGTCTCTTTGAACGGAAGCTGTTGCGTACGATCTACGGTGGATCTACGGTGGAGGAGGAATGAGCCACAAATTGCATCAGTTGCTGAGAGGTGTCCCATCTTACACATCGCTAAAATCGGTCATTTTCCGAAACCTTGCAAACAATTTTTATGTTGTCGGTTTACAGGAGGGTTTGAGGAGGGATTACAAGTCTTTTAAAATTCATGTTTTTCTATTTTACTATCAGATTTACTAGTATAAATTTATGTTACTTGCTTAGTTTGATCTAGCAAATACATTCTTAATTTTGGAATGTGGGATATTCTTAATGTCTATAGTCTTAGAAAAAAATCATGTAAATTTAAGTTTGCTTGGATTCACATAAAAGAGCAACTCAGTAGACAGACATTTTGCCTGTTCATGAATCTATAGGACCATAAAAACTCAAAATGGTATGACGTATGACATGACGTAAAAATAATTTGAGCCACACTAAATTACATTTTTAAACTGCTACTTCTTAAGCGAAACAAATGATTCTTGATGCCAGTTTTGATCTCAAGGATCTGATTCTTGCAACCATCAGAAACTTCAAGATGCGGTTTTCAAATTCCATTTTCTAAAGTTTGGAGAAAGTTTGGAGGCTATGGATTAAGATGGTAAAAATATGCTCCATTGCATACACAGATAAAAAGAAACACTGAATTTTCTGCGTTATTTAATGCACATAAAGGGAATGCTACATTTGGCAGAAAATAATGGGATGTTTCATGTAAATTTAAGCCAGATAACGCCTAAATCTAGCCTGTTGTATGGCATTGCAAACAATATCGTTGTTTACGCTTCTTTGTCTTGGAATTACACGAGGGGGAATTTTACATCGTTTGTTAATATTAATTATTTTTTCTGTGAATCTATCAAGGAAAAAATGAATTCGTAGTTGTCGTGACGTATGAAGTTAGCTGTGATAAAAGTAACTCTGATGTTTTTATAACACCAAAGATTATGCTCATTGAAATTTAAGACCTTCAAATCCCACACAGATAAAAAGAAACATTGAATTTTCTGCGTTATCTAATGCACATAAAGGGAATGCTAGATTTGAAAATAATGGGATATTGATGTAAAATTTAAGCCAGATAACGCCTGAATCAAGCATGTTGTATGTAATATTGCATACATTGCTGTATGGATTATCGAACTACAACCAATTACGTTGTTTACGTCTCCATTGACTTGAGATTAAACGAAGGAAATTTTACGCGCTTGTTAAAATTAATTATTTTTTTCTGTGCAGTATTAAGTCTAAATACTATTTTTGCAACGCCTACGAGCTTAGACTTTGATGTTGCTAGGTATATTTTGTATGCTGTAGAAGGAGATTAGGCACCTAGAGCGGACAGTAATGTTTGCTAGAATGATAGATTTGAAGAGAAAGTGTTGAACATTCCGTCAGTGTACGGCAGGTTGAAAATTGAATAGAACAAAGTAATAGTACAAAAGCAACTGGAAAGCCAAAGGCTGTAAAGAACTGATTAATAGAATCTAAAGATGCATTCGTCAAATTGATAAAGAAGCTGTACAACGCTCTTGTTCAAACAACAGAACAAAGCTATGCCGAACAGCTGATGACAGATCGTATTCAAATATTCATTAATTTATTTTCAAAGTAAAGAGACGTGCCTTCAAAATATATCGATCAGTTTTACTTTTCATAAAAAAGGCTTTTTGTTATTGCCCTAGAATGTTTTTTTCATTTTTAAGTTATACCCAGTTACAAAGTTGACCATCTTCGAAACATTGATTTGACCGGTAGTCCGGTGGTCCTCAACGTGCCCTTGGTGTCCTTGAACGGAAGGTGTTGCGCGTACGATTTACGGTGGAGTGCAGATGCAAGACGGAACGTGGAGGAAGCGGAAAACCACGAATTGCATCAGTTGCTGGTAGAACATCCCATCGAACACATCGCTAAAATCAGTCGTATTCGATGGGCTGGACATTGTCATAAAATATCAGACAACTCAGTTAAAATGATTCTCGAAAACGTACCGATAGGCACTAGAAGAAGAGCGATCCACCTTGCGATCAAGCAAGAGAAGGCAACCTGAAGACCTTCGCAGACAGCGGGCTGGCAGGTGCAGTCATGGACCAAATACAATGGAGACAACTTCTGTGGCCGCAGCGAAGCCATCGGCCGTGGTTTGATTGGTAAGGTAAGTAAATATCTTTTAGAAGATCTTGTAAACGTAGCAACCGGAGCGTTAAAGGGCGATACGGTCAAAATTTGGTCAAT
>JASCZW010015470.1:0-20505 GCA_034211315.2 Aedes japonicus | reverse complement strand
CTGCTACTGATCCAGCTAGTTCCGCTAGTGTGCATCTTTTAAAAACGGCGAAGAACCGAACCAGCCCTGGGAACTGGTTCAAATACCACATTAATTTGCAAGTGCCCAGAGTTAGAAAGAAACTATCAAGCTGGCATTAATTTCTTTCAGTTCTTTAGTTTGTTTTCCCTGAAAGTCTGCCGTTCAATTGTTTGTTAGCAAAAACAGCTGTATGATATATGATATGTACTACCACCCATTGTAGCACGGAAACTAAGACTTGATCAAGCTTCAAAACTCAACATTAAAACTGACATTTATACATTTAAATTTACTGTTGCCATAGTCACTATTTGCTGGTTGATGTTGATTTTATAACAGCAATCTGCTTTTCTTTTCGCTATTGCTATTGATTTAGTCACTATAAAAATTCATTTTGTAAATGAAAGTGATTCATCGACTGTGTAATTTCGTACATTTTGTATTATACTTTTTTAACCAAGCAGTTATTAATGTAGGAAACAGTTTGGTTTTCATCCGCTCCAAGTATTATTTTGCTTATTTCGTTTAATTGGTCAGTAAATGTAATCATTTTAAAAAGTTGCACATGTAAGTCAATGGCAACTTAGTCCTTGAGAAAAGATATGATTTGCTTTGTCTACCGGAAGAGGAGAAAATAACTTTCCAATACCTAATTTAGATCTTAATAACTAAAGTTGGTATTGATAAGCGCTGTTAAGAATAATATACAAAAGAAAAAAGAAAAAAAAATGAGAGCTGCGAGCAAGATATCTTCACAAAACAAAACTTGTTGTTTGGGATACCTGGACATATCTGAGAGATTCTATTTTGGTTTTATTTAAATCGTGACTATATCTAGTACCTACAATCACCATGCTCACCTCCAGACATTTTCCGAGTACCCCAGGGGAAGTGGCCAATTTAAATTTGGACCAAAATCAATCAATGCCTTAAATCTCACGAGAATCCAAGTATAAGTTCATTTGAGGTCTATCGAGTGCTCCGGACACCATTGCTCTTATGTAGGCCCTCCGTGATGTGACCAGAGACCGTAAGTCATGTAAACAAATATAATCTCCTAAAAAGGGTCAGATCTCACTAAAAGTGGATAAATTCAGGTTTCTTTTTCTGGAGCATTTACAAGTCAATGATCGAAAACGGTTTGCTTGAATGTTTCAACAAAATGTCATACAGCGTCTTGATTAGGAAGCGTTTTGTTTAGGAATAGTAGATGATTGCTTGATCAAGATTTCTTGGTCGTAACAAGATTTAAGCTCGGGTATTTCGCAACGATACCGGCGGAAAAACAGAAGTTATCGCAAAGTTTCGGAAGTTCGAGACATGTAGCAAACGTACTTAATAGGCAGAGTGCATTTTTGGGAAGTGCTTAAAACGAGTTTTTTAAATCGTTTCATTTTTTTATCTGAGTGTTATGTAGTCTCTGGTCTGTGAGACCGGCAAAGCGATATCTACTCGATATACGAAAACTGTTTAAGTACAAAAAGGTAAATGTTTTTATAAGTCATATTATTTTTTTTTACATAAAATTAAAACATATCATTCGCGTAGGACAGTGTTGGACGCTTTTTGTGTACGGGTTAGAAGTTGAGTTCTCCATGAATCGAAAAAGTGTTGGTGGTTCCTGTAGCAACGATCACCGCCATCTTTTGTCCGTGGAGCACGGATCGAACAGTTTAAGCTCGGGAGTCCACTAAGGCCCGGCTTTCGATGTAGTCAAACGGAGGGGAGTGAAATTCACAAGTCTACTGTACGAAGTTTCATCTGACTGTCGCCAATAAGACTATTCGTTACAATTCCTGAAGAAGAGCGCAGTTTCTGTGATCCGTAGCCAAGTGTTAGACACTAAACCGGTCCTTACCCGAAGTATAGGAGTCGTCCTCAACCCCGCTCAATCATAGCGGAAAGCTACGCGAAGGCGGGTCTCCTGGGAAAGTGGGCTTCTATAATGGAGGAGAAGGTCAAATCCGGATGCTCTCGACGAAATTGAGATCGGAAGCATTCCGTCCAGCCGCCACGCCCTCCGCATCTGTTATTCGGCCATACTATCCAAGCTGGTCTGCCATCACCGGACGCCATGTCAAGTTTCAACGCCGCTATCGTCATCGAGAAAGGAGATTAATCGCCGTCTAAGTCGCCGGTATTGAGTCAGCAAGTCGAGTGAACTCACACAAAAAAAACTTCGCAGGTTTGTGGAAACCTTTTTTCATGGCCCCGTAACCAAATGTTCCGTCCAACCCGAATGAGTAGTGAGTGACGGGGAAATAAAAGAAATAGATAATGCTATGATTTGAAGTTCTGAGATGAAATATATTTCGTTTAGGGCAGTTCTGTCGAATTTTCTTAAATCTGTTTTCCGTTTCACGTTCTGAGTTTTCATTATCAGACTTCTCATCTTACATTTCATGGATGTTTCATGAAATGTTGAATCACTTTCCTGGCAATTTTACTGTACATTGGAGCACTTTTAGCACCACTATCTTCCTTCCATCGTGCACTCAGCCGCTCCTTGATGGTTCATATCACATTAGCCACAGTTGAATTTGCAATTCCAAACTTTAAGGAGATCTTCTGGTGGATTTTATGAGTTTCATGGACGCGTCGAAAGACCTTCTTTAAGAAACATGATGGAAGTTTGTCGTAAGCATCCAGAAAAAAATCTCAGAAAACACTAAAAGTTCATTCGGAGCTTTTGTTTGGAACCCACTTCTGGAAAATTATGGGTTAAATAATGGAACAGATTATGGGAGTTTCTCATCGATTCTGGGAAGTCGGTTATGTTTGTCTCACCGACCAAGTAATGAGATAGAGTGAGAATAGTGCCGATGCTTCGCCAACGCAGAATTCTGGTAAACCCTTCAATAAATGTGTTCTTTAGGGGATTGATAGAGATGCAATACTGCAGTCCGCCAGAATCAATAGCGTTAAATAACTCAAGGTACAAAAGCCTTAGTTAAGTCTATCAATATTCCTTACGATTTTCACCCAACGTTCGCTTGAGCTTAAGAAAATCATTAAAATCAACTAATGATTTTCACGGATGACGGTGATACACCACTAATCAGGTCAATACTGACAATCGAGAATATTGAATCCGCTGATTTTGAAGGCGTTGTTGGTTCGTTTGCGTCGGGAAAAATACATCTACAATAACCTTCAGTTTTACTGGACATAGCTCTGCAGCCATTGTTGGACCTTCGCCGTCACAATACAGCTCCTTGAAGCAATTCGTATTACTCAGTCTTATTTCTCGTTTTAATTCGGTTCTGACTTCGTCTCGTTTTAAGACCAGTTCTTCGTCATGGTTGCGTCGCCAACGTTTCAGTCAGCTCGTCAACATTTTGGTTCGAGAGTTCGTTGCCGAACCGATGTGCCCTATTTCTGGTTTGCTTCAAAAACAAAGAATCACAAAACGATATCTGTAAGATAGAAGTTCAAAAAACTAAAAAAAAAGTATGAATATTTATAACACGTTTTGTCCGTCTCAAAGATAATGGTTGTCACCTTGTCGTAGGTGAGAAAGCAAATCTCATGCAAAAGGCCGCATGGGAAACCAAGAACATGATCACTAGTGATAGTATCACAATCTGCTTTCTTGATATTGCCACGCCGTAGTACGTTTATTTGAAGGCACTGAAAGAGGTGTGATACTATCGGGTTTAGCCGCAATTCACTCTTAGACGAAGCTAGTAACAAGCTACAAATACCTGATATCAATAGTTTAGGGAAACGAAGTGCAGTTTTCATTTGCTTGAAAGAGTTCATTGTTATTTATTCAATTTATCAATTTATCAATTAGACTTCAAATACACCTGTACAGTTAGCATCATTAATAATCTTATTGTTTGCATTATTATCGAAAAGGATGAGTGTTTTAGTCATGACTCACAAGTAACTCAAAATAGGTCTGATGTTTCAGGTGCAGAATATTCAAATATATACTAAAATTTAAATGTACGTTCTATATGACAGCCGCGATCAGAGCACTTACTCTAACAACATATTATTAGCTAGAGTTCACTTAGGGAGGCCAGTAACCTTGTGGCCATCGAACAATTCTTCTCTATAACGGTTAGCTTTGCTTTTATAGTTTCATGAATTAAAGTCATCCCTCTTGTGGGTCAAATTTTCCATCTTGTCGATGGTGAGAAGGCTTATCTCATGCTATAAATATGCATGTGAGACGAAGAACTTGACCAGTACTTAAAGTATCACACATTCTTGTCATTTTGTCACTGCCACGTCGTAGAACGTTTATATAAAGGCACTAACATCAGGTGTGATACTGGCGGGTTATGCCGCCATTCACTCTTAGACTTCTTACTTGCAATCTAAGGAGCATGTATATTCGAGATAGGACGCAGAGGGACCGCTTAGGAAACACCATTAGAAGCAATAGAATAAACCTATCCATGTGGCTTATATCAGTGGCAGTGTTAGGTGAGTCATATACAATAGCGTATGGTCGTTTCGTATTGCCCCCTTGGATACCATCTAGATACCAAGCTGAAGAGTAGGCTGTAAAACAGGGTTTGGCCACGCAATTTTTGTGTTTGTTTTTGTTTTTTTTTTTTTGTTTCATGGTTAGTGACTCAGAGTTTTTAGTCACAGAAACGAAGAGTCGTTGTGAGAATATCATCAATAATTTCACATACACCCTGCATGCTATAAAATACTAAAAGCCTCTTTCCCTTCACCTTTTTATACTAACCTTGGTCTGCATGCGGGTTTGTAATGATGGTTGCATGGTCGCGAGCGGTTCTGTAATTCGGGCAGCTGCTCAGCCAGCGCCGCACGCGGTTTGGGTAGTAAGTATATGGCTGCACATCATTGAGGTAAGCTCTTCACAAAATATATGAATATGAATAAGAAACAGAAAAACACTGTACACTGACGAAAAATCAACATAGACAAGAACATACACAATACATGAAAGTGAATCAACTTTATTAAAACTATTTGAATCATCACGATAAAAACAGTGACCAAATGGACATCATAGCCTAGCAACGTCTGTGTGTTGATTTAAAATAGAAGCTCATAGAAGCGAATTTTACCAAAGGGTCCAATGCAGATTAAAAGTAAAAACCTCCGTTTTGGAAAACACATATAGCAACATATGCTGAGTTGTTGATCTCTGCTATTATCATCTACATACTACTAAGTATCTAGTTTATACATCTTTATACTTTTGTACATTTCATACTTCACGTAAAAATCTTTAAACGACGTTGGGTCTTGATTCCGTATAAACATAAAGTGTTATGGCAACACTGGATACTCGCGTATATTTAATCTTTTGAACCGGACGAAATTTCGTTTTCATCTTTACTTTGCTACTACACTCTTTGTTTGCTCCAAAATTTTCGCTCGTTGCAGAAAGAGGTTTCGATTTTGGTCTCGTGTATTGATACACGAATCGGTATGGAATGAGACAATCACCGTCGAGGTTGGACAGAGTGATGAAATATCCATCTCCAGTAGCATTGCATTCGTTTCTTTTTTTTAGATTCCTAAAATGTTGACCGAATGCTGTGCCTTTGTTAACTTGTTCGGCATTGGTGACATTTAGCGTTCCACTATTGCCTTCACGGTCGACCCCTCGGTTGGCATCCTTGAAATTTCTATTCGCGTTGCTTTGTGCGATTGTATTCTTTGGATTCTTCTTCAGTTGTTGACCCCCGGTGGTTTATTTACTTATTTTAGACGGTCGCTTTTGAAAAGTTGTTGCTACTATTGCGGCAAAGGAGTGCCATGCTTTTTCAGATCAAAATTTTCAGATTATTTTGTACAATGTTCATATATTATATCAATATATGTATTTGCTTTATTATCACGTGTTTAATTAAATGATGATACTTCTTCAATCCTTCAATGCACAACAATAGTTCAAAAACAAATTTAGGTAAGTTAGATGCCCAGCTAATATCAAAATCACGTTCGGACATTCTTCTCAAATATTTGAACCCAACGGTAAGCTGTTTTCGCCTGCTGTTTTCCTACATAGATCCCTCGTTCAGAAAAGCAGGAAGGAAAGAAACTACGTACGACATTCAACTTTGCACACATTTCCGCTATTTCCTTGGGTAGACCGCCGTATTCGTAAGAAACATCTACGACCCGCTCAATTAAAGCCAATTACGTAGCGGTGGCAGTAAAGGCAATACATCGCAAAGAGCAAATCAGTACCGCAGATGTTCGACAGCCTGCTATGCAATTTATGCAAATCATGCATTGCCTAGTATAACAGCATCAATTTTCCTTAGCGCTTCAAATGTGTGTTCCGGAGTGATATTGGAAAGTTTGCACATTGCGCAAGAGGCTGAAGAATAGAGCTTTGGGCCTGTAGACTGGCTAACAGCAATTCATGAGTCAACGTTTCAAGATAACTGGTGGCTTCTTATTTAAGAAGATGTTTGTAGCGTTTAAAGAGGAAGAAGATTATAATTTACTTTATGGCTCATCTTCGACAGATAAACGTTCTCTTTTATAAAATATTGATTCCTATAGTAAGGTAGACTAATAGTTCAGTATTATAATTAAATACAAATTTTGATACTTTTTTCTCCAGTGTCTTTCAAAGGTTATGAGTGAATCCGCTGCTTTAACATGTTTGCGCAAATATGCTTTTGTCAGAGCTCAAAAAGTTTCAACTGCTCTTGCCTGGGGTCAGTTTGGTGGATTCATCTCCTTGGGTACGAATTCGATTCCTTATTGCCAGCCGTTTTCGCGCCTGATGCCAAATCCGGGCAAACAGTTCTCAGTATTATGTTTCGGATCTGTGGAGCAGGCGCCTGGGTAACAAAATATGCATTTGCGATACCTGAAAGTTCTGAGGCTGTGCATAAAGTGCATAAACTCAAACAATCGACACTCTCAATTCCCACCCCTCCGCCATCGGATGTTAGGCAAGGGTGACGTCCTTGGTTTGAGTACCACAGTACCCATGCCCTTTCGCTCAATTTTCAAACATCTGTTCTATTTCTAAGCTACCGTACACTGACGGAACATTCAACACTTTCTTTTCATATCTTTCATTCTAGCAAAAACATTACTGTCCACTCTTGGTGCCTCAGTTATTAATTTTTTTCATTTTGTTTCATAAAAATACTGCATAAATAAAAAATATCAACAATCAATTATGCATATGCTAGAGATGGCCACACCATGGCTGCTTGAACCAATATTTAAGGTTCATCAGAGGAAGTTTCTGGTGGAATTGTTTCTTGATATCCAATGATCGATGCCAATGATTTCGAAAAAAAGTGAGAACTTCCGTAGCTCCGTTCTCGTCAACCTCACAAAGAATTTCTTCCTGGCGTTGCTACAGAATCTTGAGTGGCCTTATTTTCTTCAACAAAATATCTGCCTTCTGGATGCTTTTGCGTTGATCTGCGTTCACTTTTGTCGTAAAATGCAGTCCACAATAAAAGCATATGCAGCTATTTTTGTTTCACTTTAAATATCAAGTTCAGTTTATCTTCTTTGAAAGTTTTCCAAAGCAAGTTGACGTCTTCCCAGACCTCAGATGTATTTTCTATTTTGTCCCAAATGCGCTAAACCCCTCTACTAAATGTTTGTAAAATGGGAGCAAGTTAACTATCAAAGATCATCTCATTCACGTGTAAATAAAATTACTAAATGCCCTAGTAGTACACTTGTTGCAAATAAGTCAAAGTAACTGCAATGTGACTCAATTAAGTCACAATCAATTTTCTTTAGTCTTTAGATTGTAGATGCTAAAATGAAGATACTCTATACCACGTAATATAGGTTGTAGTGTGAATGGGATGTTTTTTTTTTAATCAGTTCGTTTATTTGTTAGGCTCAGGTGTGTATAACACTTTGCGGAGCTGATATTCAATATTGTAAAAGTGTAGTGGGGCGCCAATTACTCGTGGCTAGCTCGAGGTTAATGGGTCACATTATCGTTTGGAAGGGTCTAGGTAGGTAGTTTATTTCAGGTATCCGTTGCTGCTCATGGTTGTGACATCTACCAAATCGTCTGCCGCTGTAGTCCCTTTCAGGAACTAAGCCGCAGATGGGTGACCACAACTTGCTGGGCAGGTACAAGTACCACGGAAACAAAGAGATAATATAACTGGGACACAATGGCAGGGAATTTACTAGAGTGGAAGGAAGGGAGGTGATGACGTTACATTCTTAGATCAGACAAACAAAGGAATTCGTAAATCACTTGCATGTAGGGAAGATCACGCATTCCCAAAGCATCTCTTACCTTGCGGAAGGGGGTAATGAACAGGATGTTATGCTCCATTATTTAATTAGCTGCTATATTACACTGATTTGATGTATTGATTCAATTTTTACAAAGTTCAGCTCAAAACTGTGTGCAGTGCATCTCTGAGCAAATTTCTTGAAACTGGAACATGCTAGCAATCCAGGACTAGATAACCAAGACTCATAGAATAAATAAATTAAATTTTGAACGCAACCAGTAATATAAAGTTTATTTGTATCATTAATATGTTGAAAATAAACATAATATGATTTTAATTTCAAACATCGATGTCACTTCCCATGTAGCACACTACGACCTTTATTAGTTGTAGTGACTTGATTATGACTTAGCAAGTCATATTTATGATATCTCAACCGAATGGCAACATTGTGCTACTAGGGTTGGTTTTAAAAATAGAATATGTTAGAAAGAAAGCCAGTTTATGTTTGCGGCCAAAATAAACTAATTTTATGTTTGGATTTACCTAGAATATGTTTTTATGACGGAATTTTTCTCTGCGTGGAGGGTATGAATATCCGTTTTGTAGAGAGAAAAAAAAAGTCTACGTAGACTTTTGGTATATCCCCCCCTCCCCCATCGTAGACAAACGTAGACTTTTTAGAAACCCCCCCCCCCCCCCTTAATTTTCTACGTGGTTTATGAACAGCCCCTGAGAGGTATTTTTTCCCCGACGAGGACAAAATAGCATATGAACACCTAATTTTGATCTTTGAACACCTAATTTGACGATCTTATTATCAGGTATTTTACCTCTTATGCAGCGCTCTTCAATATCAAGGCCAGTTATTAAAGTTATCAAAGGAAGGCTCCTCGCCATACTTCTGAATCGCGTTAACCCGAGCAGGACCGAATAACTCGATAACTGTCCTTGGTTTTTAGGAGCTCAGATTAAGAGGTAAAATACCTGAGGATAATGTTATGCGAACACCAAATTTAGGTAAAAAAATACCAAAATAGTACCTCTCAGGTATTCCCAGGTATCCAAAAGAACAAGGTTTGGTATTCGAGAGATATTTTGCATGCAATTCTTAGGTATTTTGCTTAGGTATTTTACCTCTTAATCTGAGCTCTTTTATACCAAGGCCAGTTATCAAGATTAAATTTAGGTAATCATATGTTGTTGTCTTCTCCTTGGGAAGAACTGCTCCGATTCTCACACCTTCCTTTTTTGCCAAATGACTCAGTGAAACGTTGGAAAAAGTGCACCATTTGTGTTTGCGCCGTAGTAAATGCACCGGCACTTGAGATTCACAGTCATAGATTGAAATGTAAACGATGATACATGATGATGAAGAGCTGATTAAACGTCATCTGGAAGCAACAGTGGCGCAAAAAAATCCTGCTTAGACTTTCTTGGACACCCTATACAACATTTGGTGTTTGTTTCTTTTAAATCCGCCTTGTGGTTGCTAAGTAACAAATCATATCTTGTAGTGTCACATATCTAGAAACTTTTTTCAATGGGGCGAATCATTTATTACAGCGCCATTATAAAGCTTTCGAGAAATTCTTTAGTACAGATCGAAACACAGTCCTGCTGGCTAGCATACTCTGCAAATAAATGAACGAAAAACCTATGATTGAATATGAATATGAATAAAAGAGAAAGTAATCAACAAGAGTCTCTCAATCTCAATCACATGTCGTATATCAGTGTTCAGATTGTATCGTTTATTCCTACACTTTAAATTGCATATAATTGTGGCAATTATCGTATTCTGTTTAAATAAGGGCAAATTTTCGATTTTTTAACGATCTGATATGTATCCATCGTCATACATCACAAACTAAATCGGATTTACATCGTTGAACTTTTTAAGTCGGCTTTCTTATTACAGATTAAATCACATATGATGTCAAAAGAACTCATTGAAGAAAGCAATGGAATTTGCACGTATTTGGCCTCCACTTTTACACGTATAAGTCATATTTTTGTATTCGATTTGATTGCTTACGTATATGTTAGTATATCAGGAAAACAACTTTCAATATACGTGCTTTTAGGTTCTCTGGGCAGTCTTTAGATATAAACATACACATAAAAATATTGATCCTTGGCCCTCGGATGGAAAGTTTTTCATACCTTTCTCTGTATGAAGGATTTAACATTAAAGGTTGATAACGAACGTAACAACCGTTACCAAACCGTTACCAAACCGATCTCACAGAGTATCTCAAATGTAACTGAACTTTCATATTGTAAATTTGTTTATTAATTCTGTATCCAATGGCAATTTATTGAAATTGTTTGTATCCCCTTGTTTTCAGTCATTTGATTATCTACCTTCAATTTTTTTTTCAGGTAATACAAAACATACTAACAGCTTGGATCTTGACGTGCTCGTAAGTAATATCAAGTAAATTATAAGGTTAAGATTGATTGAATCCTGGTGAATGTGTGCCCCTATGAAACACGTTTATACAGAATAAGAGCAAAATGAGTAGTTACCAATTAATCTCCCTCCACAAAACTTCTTCAGTGTCTTGTGCTAATACCTAACTGCCGAGGAGAAGTTGTAATAAGTAAAACGGTTATGAAATCGAATGGAAATTCGGTTCGTATTGGTGACCACTCTTGACCTTTACGGCAAGGGTTACCAGTTCGACTCTCATACACGAACAAGCCACAAATAAAAATAGATTTAAATTAACTATAATGGCAGATCAACCAGTCTGAACTTAATAATCTCGAAAGAAAAATGTGAATGTTGCAATTCCAACGGGAATTTAAGCTAAATTCTGAGCTTGAGTGGAAACGATCAGAACGAGTGTCATGAACAATTCAGCTCGGCTTATGTTTCAAATTAAGCCTGTCCACGTTAAATTTCGGACATTTTCTTTCAGTGTAGATTTTGAATTATTTCGCGGATCGATCACGGATAAATTAAGTAAAATTGCGTCAAATCAAGTAGAAGTGCGTAAATTCATTTTGTACGAACGGCAGCAAAATTCGAATTTCTTGGTACCGAATCTTGCCAAGAAACTAAAACTACCGGAAAGTACCGTGTTTTGTGATTGCAAATCATTTTACCAGCGCTTGACTGTGGATCGGATGGTTGGAAGTGGAACAAACCGAAAAGTAGCTCCAGACAAATGGAAAAGAAGGTGGCAGCCATTATTGAGAAAAATCCCAATCTCTCTGTGCGTAATGTGGCTCGCAAAGTTGGGAAGTCAAAATCGTACGTACAGAAAGTGAAGCAGAGGCAAGGACAAAGGTGCCCAACCGTGATGACAAACAAAATTTCACTGCAAAAAGTGATTATGAGCTTTACACCAATTTTTCGCTAACATTTTCTTGTATCATAATGGGCGACTATACAAACGTTCTCCAAGACTTCAAACAGCTTCCGGGGCTCGCATTACAGGCGTTAAATAAAAGGCATATGTCTAATATTTGAACAATGTAGGCAAATTCGGAACTATTGTTATTATTATACTGATAAATCAACAGATTATTTTTCAAGTATACCTTATACAAAATCAGATCATTTTTTATAGTTTGCATGTTTGATAGCAAAACAGAAACCATAAACATTTCGGGCAGGAAATTTTCCTCGCCAGTATACATCCAACTTGTGATTTGAGTTTTACTTGAGAAAAGTTTGAAGTTCGTTAGGTTTGTGCCTTTAACTATTCTAAGTGGCGTTGCAAATTGACCATAATATGGGGCATTTGTAGATTCTATTAACTACCTTAAAGTCATATAAAGATCACATCGAACATTTTACACCGTCTATGAAACTTAATATTTTCCAAAGTAAAAAATTGGCGGTTATCTGAAAAAAGTTGATTTGGTGGCCAAATGGTAACCAAATGGTAAATGGTAAGTGGTATTTGTGCATTAAGAAGATTTTTTACAGAGTTATAGGACGAATCACTCCTACTTCGATTCCCGTTTTCTTTATATATGTATTTCTAGATTATATAACAGTATATCCTCACTAGTAGAACATCGTTTTCTGACGAACCTTAAAGCTCAGTGATGTATTCGATCTCTAGTAGCCCTAACTATCCTATGCAACTTAGCAATTTTGTTGGTTTCGGTCAAGTACGGAGTATCAACTATAAAATGTACGATCACTCAGGCTCAAACTCTGGGGTTACTTTTACTGTATACTTTTTATTTGATAAACCTCGGGAATCTTCGATTCAAGATAGCTAGAGGAAAACTCTAAATGGTAGTTCAAAGTCCTGTGCATTTCATCCATATAGAGGGCGGTATGACCTACAAAAAACGTGATTCCATGTGCTTCGACAACTTCTTTGGAACATTTAATCGTTTTTATGATTGTTTAAATTTATGGAATATTTAAATTTTCAGTGACAATTTTAATGTCATGGAAAATTTCATGTTTTCAATGATAATCTAATTTTTTTCCAGTTCAATTAGATTTACTTATGGTTCTTTTCATTTTCAATGGAGCATTTCAGTAATTGGATATAAAATATGGAATATCAGTCTGATATTGTTTTATATGCAAATATTTTTTTTAATGTACATCCAATAATTTTCACTGGTTAAAAAATATGACCTATGGGGCAAAATTAATCCCTTATTGTAGCTTATTGTATTTTTCAGGCGCTCATTTGGTTAGCACTTCCACGATTGTCAACTCTTCAACAGTTTAGTTGTTACTAACTAATTGATTCTAATGGGGTAATAGTAAGTGGTTTTTCCTGCGTGGCGTAATTGATGGCGTTACATTATTGTGCTTTGTATGTGCTACTTTTGTTGTATAATAGTGTGTAGGATGTGATTTAAGATTTTAACATCGTATATTATTTTAACATCGTACATTTGGATAACATTCCTTTTTGAGATGCTACTAAAAAGGAATACTAATGAATTATTATTCATTTCTAAATTGTCATTTGAAATTTGAATTTGCAAATTGTACTGGATAGATTGAATAACATGATCAATTTCTTATATCATTATATTTTTTGGCTTCATATCTGACCACAAGGAATCAACAAATTTATTTCATGTTTTGTGATCCTGTAATGTTACTTTTATAATAAATGTTTTTTACATTTTTTAATTGAAAAACTATGGAAATTAAAAAAAAATTAAACACCTTTTCAAACTATCACAAGTGAACGAGAGCAAATTCATTTGTACTCTAATTGTTATGTTTTGTATTCTCCGTGCGTGGACTAACGATTATGATGTAGAAGGAGATGTTCGCTCATCACCATGAGGCACTAAGAGTGGACAGTAATGTTTGCTAGAATAAAAGCATGGGCATGGGTAAAGTAGTACTCGAACCAAGGACGTTACCTTTGCCTAACATCCCACTGCGGGGTAGGTCGAGGCACGGACGAATCCGCCACCTCAACAGGCAAAAGTACGTGTTGGATCACGCTCATGTATCACTGATAGCTTTGGGATAGTTTCTAGCGGTGCTTTGTATGCAATCTGTTTTGATGCGCACATGGGAGAGGAACTCTCTCCTTTTTTGGGTTTGTTTTGATTCGCAACGTCTGAGATCACTCAAGTTTTTTTTTGCTCGCCATCTCTAACGTAGAAACCTCGAAGAGAAATACAGTGAAGCGCTGTGATACCGCCGTTTCTCTGTCGTTTCACTTCCTCTATCATGACCGGAGCCTTACATGTGTCAAATTGAATTCCAACTTAATGTTTTTTTTTTTTTTCAATTTAGCTTAACTCTCAAAGTTACTTGTATTGCTTGAGGTATGTTATTTTTATTTCGAGAATAAGTTGTTCCGAATAGTTTTTACATACATTGCTATACATGATCAGGGTTTCTTACGCCTCGGATGATAGTTGTGATGAAGATTGTCCCGAATTCGATCTGACAGCAACAAACATTAGACGGTTTTCATGACGTGAAGTGGAAACATTAAACAACTTCCGGTGTTTTTTCAACACTTCATCAGCTTTGACAAGTGGAAAAGTTGAAAATGGAAGCAAATCATCTGATAACATCATCGAACCTCGGGAGGAGATCACATCACCACCAAAGATAGATCCTGGTTCGGATGGCAGCTTTTTTTTAAAGCTGACTGAAAGGATGAAGATACACGGAAAACGTCGTGGAAGAGGACCAAAAAAGAAAAAAAAGTTGGATACCACAACCAAACGGGGTCTTGCACACAAATTAATTATGGAAGATTGTGGCTGTATTAAAGAGTGTGCCACACTGGTATCCAAAGATGACAGAATCGACATTAATAAATCCTTTTGGGTGCTGACCGTGGCTGGCCAGAAATGGTTCATATTCGATAGAGTTAACCGAGTAACTGTTGAAAGACAAAATCGGTTTTTCTGAATCTTCGAAAGTGTCATTCATACATTTTCCCTCAACAAAAAATCGGCAAGATAAGCCATGTTGGTGTTAAAAAAGGATCTTTCAAATTAAACTACAGCAGCTCTGCCGATGGACAAAATCAGAAAAACAGTAAAATTATGAACGCGCAACAAAGGAAGCAAGTTTGCTCGTATGAATTCTATTTTGAAGAGTACTATACTAGAACACTCTAATTTGAAACGCAAAAGTAAACCAAAAGGAATTGATGGGGAACGAGAAACAACATTATTTAAACCCATTATACCGTTATTGGACGAAGGTAAGAAGCCATTCTGGGATTGGATTACCTGGAAAAGTCCCTCGTCCATGAATTTGGAATTCGGCATGCCTTCTGTTTGTAATGACCATTTTCACTTCAAGTTAATAATACAAAAACGAAAAAAATGTCTTCTTTCACGTTATATTGCAATATTTCTAATAAATCATTTTCTTAAAAAAACGATAACGCAAACGCATACCATGTATGGTTTGGATGATACCACGAGTAAATCATTAAAAAAGCGTTTTTAAGGCTGGTTTTGTATTGTGGGACAGATATGCGATTATTTTTAAGATGGGCCAAACTAGCCCATTGTTCTTTTCATGTTTCGTCAGAATAAACAACCTTTTTCATTAAAACGTAAAGAACAACTATAATGAGAACTACTAATAATCATAACTCAAAACCACCAAAATGTCATATGGGACTGATATGCGTTTCACGGCAGAGTAGTTACCCTCAAAAAGTCATCCTATCCGTTATTGCTGTGCGTTCAACTGCTGCTTCCAGTACCATTTGGCTGTATATGAGTGTATACCATACACCAGCCATGTGCATGTGCACATTTCCACCGAAACTAACGCTTAAGCTGAATAATTCAAGTGAAAGTAATTCATCGACTTGGTTGAGTATACTTTATCAATACTATATAGACAGCTGCAGCAGGAACAGCAACAACCACAACAACCACTTGTCGAGAGCAAATACGTGCCGTTGGTGAACTGGTTGATGGCTACTGCTACTTTTGCCTGGTTTGCCAACAGTGTTTTTTGTTTTACTTTAAGATATTCGCAATCGTTGAAGTCTTTCGCATCCAGTTGCTACGTGCCATCTTGACACGCTGTATGAAGGACGAAAAACATGGTAAAGACTAATATTTGTATGGTAAAAATTGGCTAACTACGAATCAGATATCGAAAATACAACTTCACAAGACACATTGCAACTATTATCCTAAAATGTTGATCTTTGCTGATAATCTGACTTAAGGTTTCCAGTTTATGATTGGATGTTATTAGAAGCAATGTTTGCAGCCATGGAAATATCGTTTGGACTGTGATTTAAAAATCAGCAAATCTGATAAACAGTTTACAAAACGTATATCATGAAATGCCTTGATAAACACAACAACAAAAGGCATGTTTCGATTGGCCCAGTTTCAGAAGGAAATTTCACGAATAAAAGTTATGTAAAATGGCATGAAATTACATGGCAAATGCGCGGTTAACTCAGGTCAGCTGGCAAACGAGCCGAAAAAAATGGCTAAGCCGCATACATACATAGTTCACTCTAAGTGTGCAAGAGATATTTCAGACGCAGTAGAGAGTGAAAGCCAACAGATCTAGGAAGGGTACAAACATTCAATGATGTAGATTTATTGTTTTATTTATGGATGGTTTTCGGCTACACTGCTGCTGCTGCTGTTGAGCTTCTCCGGAGGCAATTTTGCGTTGAGAAATGAAAGTTGATGCAATGACCATCCACACACGAGTTGGTTATGTCAAGTGTACCTTGTAAACGAAAAAAAAATGTACTGACCTTGCTGCATGTCAGTGACAGGTGCCTGCTTTCATTTCTATTTTGGGTCTTTTGGACAACTGATGTTGCCCTCCGAAAATGCAACTTGTTCAATGACCGTCGTCGTCCCTGACGTACGCAATTGAGTCGATTGTTTTCGTGATTAATTGCCCAATTACATTGGGTACAGTTCTTTTCATTCAATCCGAATGTTTTCCCACTGATAGCTGCAATAGTTCCGTTCGCGTTTTTCTTTTCCTTTGGACATGAGTAAGGTTCGTGTGCTCTCGGACGTTGAAGTTTTTCGTTAGGTCAGGCGATGAATGACATAAAGAAAAGCAGGCGGACATCACATGCAACCTAGAGCGAAGACCACATACTGGAAAATATCGGCAAGACTTGAGTGTTGACAATCATATTGCTTTAGAAAACGGAAACGGAAAGATTTATAAAAGTATGGAGTAAGGTTTTGTTCTAATTCGTCAAAAATCAAGTTACATTCAATCATTCCAAAGGTGGCTGAAAATCATCTTAACCTTCTCTAGGTGTTGGAATCAATATGACCCGGAATATTTTTTTTTAAATGCTATAACTTTATAAATTAAGCTTCTAGAACTTTGAACTTTCTTGGAATTTCCTTGAACATAATGTAACGTTTCTGGAGCGAACCCTAGTTTTCTGACATTTCTATTTCGGGCCATATTGACCCGGATTTCAAGTTCATATTGCGGAATGTTTATATTACCAAATTTTAAAGTCTTTGCAGTCAAAATGTTTGCTGGAGTCCAAATTTTGGTCCAAAATCAGTTTCTGATGAGTTCTGCCCGTTTCGACCCAATTGGCCCCAAGGAATCTGTGCCGGAAAAGGGTGTTTTGCGACGATCCGTGAGGCGGCGACAGATACAAATTGCATCGGAACATGCTTTTCGACAAACTTTATGATTTTTCAAGAGTAGTCTACTCATAGCTTTCAAATGAACCAATGACCATATTGACCATTCCGGTGAAATCCGAGTGCCCCGGGGGAACCGTTTTGGAGGAGACAAATACAGATGTTTACCGAAATATGCCTTTCGACGGCTTAAACTTCATGATTTTTTTTATAGGTAGTCTATTTATAGCCTTGAACAGAGCTGGTAAATCTCACGGACATCATGTGACAATAAAAAAAACAGGCCATCGCACTGTCACGAGAAGAAATGAACTTTCATGAGATTTATTGTCATTCTCACACTATCGTGCAGTCATGAGATATATTGTCATAATATATTGTCTCATGCGATTTTTTTTTGCAAATTTCTAACTAGTCTGCCTGAAATTGGTCAGCCAATAATATGTCATCGACAGAGTAAACAATTTATTTTAAGTTTTTTTTTATGAAACTTACAATTATATTAATAAATGTGCTTGTAATGGCGATGACCAAATCACTGTCACGTGCTGTCATGACGAAAATTTCTATGAAATTTAGAACAAAATCTCCATCATCGTTTTCTCGCCCGATGAGATTTTCAGACGTAGTTCGGTAAAAATCGTTGGTCATTTTTCATTGAAAATGACATTTGCCTGCCCTGGTCTTGAAAGGGCCCAATGACTATAGTTGCCATTCATTAGAGGATGGACATTAGAGGACAAACACAGAATTTGGCCGAAACATGCCTTTCGACAGCTCAAACTTCATGATTTTTCATGAGTAGCCTACTTCTATCCTTGAAATGGATCAATGGTCATATTGGCCACTCTGGGACAACCCGGATGTCTCGGAAGAACCCTTAGGAAGGGAAAAATACAGATTTATTCCGAAACATGCCTTTTGATGGCTCAAACTTCATGATTTTTTGTAAACAATCTACTTCTAGTAATTAAATGGACGATTTGCCATATTCGCCATTTTGGGACAATATCGATACTCCGGGGAAACCCTTCAGAAGGAGAAAAATACGGTTTTTATCCGAAATATATACTACTAAATTTCGACCATGCATGGTGATATCGATAAAGCAGCTATGGTCACTTATTCAAGCTAAGAGTCATTGCCAAAGAAAACTATTTCAATTCAACATTGACTATCTTGTCAATGTCTAACATCTGCAGTTTACTCGCTAAATTGGTAACAAAATTAAACAAATTTTGATAAACAAATCCATGAAGCTGGTAAAGTGAATAAGCATTCACTTCCTCAACTGTCTGGAGAAAAATAACAAAGCACACAATGAACGAAATTACTATTTTTATTATCGGGTGAGCCTTGTCAATGACCTTGTAAGGAGGGTCCTGGTTGGGCCTCGAAATTCTGACTTATGCGCCAGACGACCGGAGTCGTCTGCCATAACTCAAGATCGGTTTGCCCTGCTAGCTCTTTGTCCAACTCTACAGCAGGATCCACGTTCAAAGATACCCAAAACTTCTAAAACCTCCCTTCCAAATTCCTAATCTTCTATATATATAAAAATGAAATGCTGTCCGTTCGTGACGACATAACTCACGAACGACTCGATGGATTTATTTGATTTCTTTTTTATTTGATTCGTCTTGGTTCCCAACAGGTTTATATGAAGAAAAAATTGGAAAATTTTACTAGAAAATGAGAAAAAATCATAAAATTCAAATTGTAATTTTGTTTGGGAATATCATAATATGCTAGACAACAAGACCATCTTTCGATTTGTAAGGACAAACCGGTGGAATCTATTATAATGGCTTTGCAACTAACTAAAAAAAAAGAACGAGAGAGGAGAGAATCACTGATTGTTACTTAGGACCTTTTGAGAAGATGTACAAAAAATGATAATACACTAGAGTCGCTTACTTCGCAATTGTTTACGGGGTTGTCGGAATTTGACGCGGTTTTCGTCATTCAAACGAGTAGATAATTTTCGCTTATATTTGATCAAAAACGCGTTTCAAACCTAACTTTTCTCGCTTTTTGCTTTTAGGAATTTACTCGATTTTTTAAAGTAGTTTTTTTTCCATCGCACTCACTCCTGTGTAAAAAGTAACTTCAGGGTATACGATTTATAGCGTGTAGATGCACGTATAAACTGGAACGTTTGTATTGGTGTCACCTCGCAGCGAGATGTAAATTCTAGATCAACAATAGAATAGGGCCTATCAACATTTGTAACCAAATATTACTGAGCCCTTTTTCTCTTAAGCCATAGGCCACTTACGCAAATCAATACCATAATAATGTAGGGAAAAGTTTCTCTACACGATGATGCTATAGATTGCGTGTGTAGCCTATGGCTTGTGAGAAAAAAGGCTCAAAAGTATATATTTACAAATGTTGATTAACCCTATTCTATTGTTGGTCAAGAATTGGAATGAAGGTCAATGGAAAGTGAAGGTATTAGTTTATGTCTTTTGTTTAACTGACAGATGTGTAATTACGTTTTTGTTTACATTAGTATCGTTCGCTGTGTGATAAATAGTGTATCAGGAAGGTGAAATCGACGATATTACTAGAGTTTAAAAAACACATACTAAGTTTCGATTTCAGTTAATTTCAATTAGTATTGTTGTACAATGCCTCCAACTAGACAGAATAATATCGGTCGGCTGCTAGCTCAGCAAACTCTCGAATGAGACAAAGCGACGGACGCAGACCATCAATTTTTACAGATTTATTTAGAGGGAGATTAACTCAGCAACATTATTCCACAATGAAGCGGGACATTGTACAACAAGTGTAAGCGATGCTTCATGAGCCCAATGGATTGATTCAAATATTCAAGACTACTCTAGATCGAATGCTTGCGATTCGAGTTAATACCATAGACTAACTCTAAGATCAGTAGGTCCCGAACAAATACGATTTTTTGCTTGGCTCAGTCAGTACTAGCACATCGGTCCCAAGCTCGGTCCCAAGCTTAATAATATGCCCCTAATAATGAACTCACACGAACACACTCTCAAATATTCTGTCAAAAGAACACAGCAAATCAAAACAAAGGCGCAAATATGTACAGCAAGGTGTTTCTCAGACCAAGGGATTCTCCAACAGTGAACCAATTTCAAATCGCAAGTTGCATATTGATTGTTGCTAATACCTTCTTCAATTTTCCAATAAGTATTTTAATTGTAAGCAGGACAACGTCTGCCGGGTCAGCTAGTTC
>JASCZW010015469.1:0-20507 GCA_034211315.2 Aedes japonicus | reverse complement strand
TAGTAAAGGAAATCGACAATTTCGTGAAAGTAAACAAGTATAAATTGTCTAGTAATGACTCAATTTCGTCATAAGTAATTGAGGATCCTTAACATACATATAACATTATTTTGTTAATTATCGCTGAACTAATGAAATATTTGGTACATAGCCCGAATGAAGGAGCTAGGCAAACGTTACATCCGGTTACCCTATTAACCGTCTTTGCAAAAAAAAAATTGAGTTCGATCATTTACTTCAGATAGCATCAGTTTGTATCACTTCCGTTGCGGCAAAACAGAAAAGGAAAAAAGGCTGACAACCTCCATTTCTGAGAAAAAAAAATTCTTACCTAATGATCTATCATGTTACATACATTTTAAATTTCCTTCGCAAATTCGCAATAACTTCAGAACGGCTGGGCTTACAAAAATAAATTTTATGTGCTCTTTATGAAAAATAAATACGTAGAGTCTAATTGTGGTAAAAAGTAAAACAAGAAAATACGCGATTTCTCAAAAGTCAAAAAATTCTATAAAAATTCATAAAACAAAATTTTTAAAAATTAAAGGAGTGACCGTCTCAAAACTTTAATTCAGATTTTAGGATAAAACTTCCAGTTTATTCAAAAAAAAAAATCGAAAATTCGAAGGAGGGGTCCTTTGATAAAATAAATGCTTTCTTTTTATTTTTCCACCATTAATTTACTTATTTTTTAGTTTCAGTGTAGTTTTTTCTTGAAGAACGCTTAACGACATACAACTTTTTCTCAAACAACATTTTGATCAGAATAATCGTTAACATGTTTTTTAAAATAAAATTCATAATTACCATAAGCTTTTATAGGAAAATAGTCCTGTATATTTAAGGATTTGTTTTTGAAAAATGTTATCTTGGGTAGAAACTTACATATGGACAAATTTTATTACATTCGAAAACTGTCGAGGCAAAATTAATAATTTTTTTAGCGTTTCTGGTTGGAAATGCTTTTTAGAACCATTTGATTTTTAAATATTCAGATCATAAAATAGGACATTTTTTAACTACAACTTTGTACAACATCACTGATGTGATTCGATGTGATAGGATGCCACTACTAGTATAGGACTTCCTATGGCAATTTGTAATGGCTAGGTCAAACTGTACATACCATGTAATCTTCATTATTCCGTTGTATGATTGGCCAAAGAGAGTAAGGACTCGTAAGTAGAAGCATTAAGACGAAACCCACAGGAAGGATAGAAATTTTTCCAACGAAACTTTATTATTAGAGGATATGAACAGTAATAAATAGAAATAAGGTTTTGAATCTGGTGGTTGGTTAAAAATAGGGATAGCAAACTCACTCTGGACTGTCGGCAGATAATTTGATCTTCGTTGATCTGGATCTAAGGATTTCCGTCAAGATAGGTACAATTGTTATCCATTACTTGGGCCTGATAACCACGAATCCCTCATCCAGTCTACACTTCGTCTGGCACCCTGTATTCCCCCTTACCATTTTTATTGAGTGAATGCATTATGCACATAACATAATGTAGTACATGTATCTACAAAATATATTTCAAGTCCACTAGTTTGTTACTGAAAAAATAAATAATAGGCATTTATAAATATCTTAATCGGCCTGGAACATCTGAAGACTTAGTAGATCAGTAGCTACATATCAAAGATTGAAATTTTAGTGATAGAAGAGGTCAGTTTGATGGTTTCTGAAATAAATGGAATATCTTGAATCCTGGTGAGTGTGAGCTTTTTAGTGGAATACCTGTAACTAAAAAAGAACAGAAAGATTAGTAATTTCCTTTTGAACATGAACATAATTAACTGGGTTCATACCATGCTCAGCAAAAGAGAAATCACTTCAGAGCTGGGAAGTTCGTCAATTACAATACGGGCAACGAAAGGTTGTCCCCAAGGAGGAGTCCTCTCACCACTTATGTGGTCCTTAGTAGTAGACGAGCTTCTAAGAAGCTTAGAGGAAAAAGGTTTCGAGGTTGAAGGTTTTGCAGACGATATAGTCATTATAGTTAGGGGAAAATTTGACAACATAATTTCTGAAAGAATGCAATGGGCCCTAAAATTAACCCAGTCTTGGTGTATCAAGGAGGGCCTTAGCATTAATCCAGCAAAAAAAATGTAATTGTACCTTTCACTAGGAAAGGAAGTTTAGTCTAAAAGCGTTTCAGCTAGGAGGATTAAAGATCCATCTTAGTGAACAGGTTAAATACTTAGGAGTGATACTGGATGCCAAACTGAACTGTGCTTTCTGGATTTGCTCAAAAACATTTGGCAGAAAATGGGTCTAAGACCAAAAATGCTAATGTGGATTATACATCCATAATACGTCCTAAAGTATCGTATGCTTCTCTTGTGTGGTGGCCAAAAACAAAAGAGGCTACTGCACAGAAAAAGCTTACAAAACTTCAACGGCTAGTATCCATTGCTATAATGGGAGCGATGCGCAGTAATCCATCAAATGCGTTGAATGCAATCCTAAATCTGCTGCCTTTGCACGACTACGTGCAACTAGAAGCGGAAAAGAGTATGCTTAGACTTAAACGGTTGAAAACATTCATGTCTAGTGACTTAGTCGGTCACCTGAGCATTTCACAAAGTTTTCAAAATGGGCCAGTGATTTATATGAATGGAGACTGGATGAGACCTGTGGAAAACCATGACATCCCTTACAAGATATGTGAAACGTCACGTATGGATTGGAAGTCGGAGGTCCCACTGTTCGTCATGGCTCCATAAAATTCTTCACAGATGGCTCAAAAATTGGAACAAAAGCGGGAGCAGGAATCTTCGGCCCTAGGGTACAAATCTCAGTGGCGATGGGAAACTATCCAACGGTTTTCCAAGCGGAGATCTTTGCTATAATAAAATGTGTTAACGTTTGTCTGAAGAGAAAATATAGATATGCAAATATTTGTATTTTTACAGACAGCCAAGCGGCACTCAAAGCGTTAAGTAATTATAAATGTACATCCAAACTTGTCTGGGAATGCATTCTTTCATTGCGAAAGGTGTGCCAAGAGAACTCGGTAAATTTATTCTGGGTTCCTGGACACTGTGGCATTGAAGGCAATGAAAGGGCAGACGAGCTTGCTAAACAAGGTTCAAATGCACAGTTTATTGGCTCCAGAACCATTCTGCGGTATATCATACTGTGCCATAAAAATGGAATTAAAATCTTGGGAAGAGCAAAGGGTGATGACCAATTGGTTGGTCACCACAAAGTGTTCTCAAGCAAAAGGTTTATAATTCCAAATGTTACAATTAGTATAAAGCTTCTGGAGCTCAATAAGAGAGTTCTTTGTACCTATACTGGCCTAGTAACCGGACATTGCCCGAGTAGATATCATTTGAAAAACATTGGCCAGGTTCAGAATGATATCTGTCGTTTCTGTAACATGGAACGTGAAACCTCGGAACATCTGCTTTGCAGTTGTGATGCTGTGTACAAGAGCAGACTTAAATTTCTGTACAGTGGCTATATCAACCTAAAGAAATTTGGAATGCAAATCCTGGGAAGGTGGTGGGAGTTATAAACTCAATTTTGCCTGACTGGGAGACGCGTCTTAGGCTGGTCACTTGACAAGTGGTGATCTAGCTTTAAGATGCGAATTAGTATAGTAAACAGGGGTATACCACAAAGTTCAACTCAGTGGACGCAATGGTTCTACGCCCCAACAAAAAAAATCCTTCTAATTCTACCTATTCTTATTGCTTAATTTGACAGATAGACGTATTTCGTGATACAATGTGCAGAATTTTTCAGTGTCGTGTACTTATAGTTGAGTATTAGTACATGACACTGAAGAAATCTGCATATTGTTGACAAAATACGCGTTTCTATCAAGATTCACAATAAAAGAACTTGGAATCAAATAGAAATTACTAATATTCCTTCTCATTTGGAATATCTTATTATAATACCATTCATCAACAATACTTCAATATAATCTTTTACTACTTATAAGCACATGCTGGTCCTTAATGGAACAGGAGTTGAAGTTCAGAATTGAAATTTTAATGAAAATGTTATGCTAAAATGCTGAAAAACTAATAATCATTAGTATAATTATAAGATGAAACTACGATGAGGGAAAATTCGTTGAAGACAATGCATATCACCATAAAACGGAAGCAGTTATTGTCTTCTTCCAACAACAAGGTTGAACAATTGACCAGTCCTCTATTCACAAACTGTTAGCAATGAGAACTCTACCCATCCATAATCCTTCAATCAGGTGCCCTGATGGTCCCTCCCATTCCCATGAAATATTTAATAGAGTATATATTTATGCAAATGAAAAGGCACTACATACTTCTAAATCATAAGAGGAGAAGAAAGGAATGAAATGATAATTGGACATTTAAGACATAATAATTAAAATTCTATGTAACCAAATATTTACATCCCAAATTTCGATAACCTGAAACTTATTTAACTATCATATCATAACAATAAAAAAAAGATATAAATGTATTTTGCCTCTTTTTCCCGTAATGTTTTTCCATGTTATTAGGATGCATCTAGGGCAAGGATGATCCAAAAGTGCGCTGCAACCAGGAACCTAATGTGAATATTAAAATTCTCAATGTGACCCCCAGGCACACGATCCTCTGTAGCAGGTAGAACAACTATTTGATGTGATATTTCCACAATGGAACTGTCTTTTAACTTTGGGTCTCGACCAAGAATCCCTACTGAGCCCGTGCGGCACGACAAGCCAACCAATTCAGCGCAAGGGAATGCGAAAAATCGTACGAATGTCCGATTTACTTTTTTGCAAATATTCCGAAAGATAGGGCAGGAAGTTATCTTCATCAAGTATCAAGCAGAGGTTCACACATGTGATATACAAATTCTTTAAAATTGATCAACACGTAAGACAAGCCGAAGCAAAATATCAAATGCGCTTCCACCGTTTGTGGACCACCAAAAATATAAGAAAACCACTAGAGCACAACCCGAAAAACGAATTGCAGTAAACATACAATTTGGGAAGCACTCACTGTATAATGCGATTGTATAGTAAGGCACTCGCATGGTTATATAATTTCATGTTAATTTACATAGGTATTTGATCAAATGCAAAAGAAACACACGTCACTTTCGAGACACGGGTTGCTTCGAACTGTTGAAATGCTGAAAATCAAATTGAGTCTTCAATGTTCATCATGCTACTTGAAAAGATGCTTAAAAATCATGTAACTTTTAAAAAGACAGGTCCATCTAAAACGTCAACTCGTATGGTCCAAGACAGTACTCGGATTGAGCTACCGAGGATGAGCTTGGAATAAGAATAACATGGTATGTTTTCATTTATATGAATTCTTATTTTCTATTTGATGTTCTATAGTTTGAACAGGTTATGACTAGGGTTCTTATGTATGGTCAGTATCGGAGTCATAATTTGTTTTCTTTGCAGTGAATGTGGTTTTGAATGATAAAGGGGCGCGCCTTTGAAGAGTTCTCTCACTTCTCAAAGCTTTTAAATAGCGGAAACCTTCAATAAAAGTCTATTTATTGCCAACAAAATAAACAATTTCAACTGTAACAACATCGACTACTTTATCATTTCTCAATACTGATGATGTAACTCGCCAAGCACTAAGCAAAGGATACGGGATATACTAGAATAGGTCAAATTACTAGTCGCAGTGGTTTATGTCCCGAACAAAGAGAAAATACATAGCTTGCACAAAAAGAAGACGTAAGAAATCATTCGAAAACAAATATTTAAAAGTCCAAGGTCCTGAGTCAAAAATTACCCTTCAAAACCACTAAACAATGTTTTAAGTTTTCATTCATCAGTGCTATCGTTGTTCATCAGATTTTGATGACTTGACTTGTTTCGGTATCGAAATACTCTTATCCAAATCTCCCATCATCGAAAAAGCCCGATCAACAATCCAACCATAAAACGAGAATCTTTGAACAATGTCGAATTTAATTACCAGCAGCTACAAGCGTTCGGCTGGAGTTAACGAGTACCCAGTCAACATGAATACTAAATAATCAACGACGACAACTGAACCCTCCTGCCACATCCTGCCGCCTACAAGGTCACCGAGGCTGACTGCTACCGACGACGGTGGAATTCCGAATTAAAGGCATAAAACAAGAATAAAAATGCCAACTGCCCCAAAAGCCTGGAACTAGTCTCTCGGAGAAAACACATGTCTCTGCCGCTCTGATCGTCCACCTTGCTGCGGCAAGAACTGATCCGAAGCACGCATATGTGGTGTATCCCCACATTCATATCTTAAGCAGTCACATCCTGCATGAGTCATAAAAAATTTGTTGAGAAATTAATGGATTCTATATATTATTGTGTCCGTTATAAAATAACTTTACGGCATAAAATCCAGTCACACTGTGTGGAAACTCCTCTCCTAACCATGCAACGGAGCACTATTCCTCGGTTATAAACTTGCTGTGGTGATGTTTTTATGTTTTATCTACTTGCCTGGTTTTCATTAATTTGTTTAATGTGTCTACGTGTTTTCTCCCCCTGTTTGCGCGTTGGATTGCACGGGCAACTGTTTTGACCCGACAAAGTACACGACTCAAGTAGCAAACGGCCAGGAAAGGGATGATAATTTCTCAATCCTTCCTCAATATATTTTTGTTTTCCACTTCTTCGCCCCGTCATCTTACGTAACCTCAAATCATCTGCCTCCAATTTGCCTCCACAAAACAGGTTAACACAGTCAATCAGTGTTTAGAAGCGAAGGCAATGAGAACCCGCTTTTAATTATCGCTCGTAACGATCATCCTTCATCATCAGTAGCTTACCTACCGAGAGGGACGACGATGACTATCCGCAATCGCCTTCTAACCAATGGCACTGACTTCTGGGGTCGTCGGTCCTGGTTGTGCTTTATTGCCTTAAGTCCGGAAGGGATGACAAAAAAAAACAAAAAGGTTAGTGAAAGCTACCTCGAAGATGGATTGATTGGGATTAGCGTGGATTTGCCGTTTGCCCCCTCCCACCGAATGAGGAGCCTATGGCAGGTAGAAGGATGGGTTGTACTTATATTGTGGCTGTTGCTGTTCGAAGGGAAGATGGTATCAAGAATTCCAAGTATTTTTGCGCTAGGACGGTATCAGATGAGATTTTAATTGTCTCGTCAGCAGGGTCCTCTAATTACGTTATTTGTTTTGGGTGGGAGGAAGCTATCAGGCCTTTTTTGGATGTCTAATTAAGATTGTGTTATCAACGGTGTTGTTTTAGAAACTAGTAGAACGAAATTTCAGAAAAAATTTGGAGGCTTGTTAAAATACAAACTGATAAAATATTAACTATCAAGATTTAGTATTTAAAATTGACAAATTTTAAAATTTTAAAATGTTTCTCCGTAGTAACCAAGTGTTAAAGCATGGAATCAAATCATATTTTTTTGTTTTATTTTGACGAGAAATCCTTCTAACTAATGCACCGTGCCTAATAAACGAGGGCAGTCTGATAATTACTTAGCCTACAAAAGAAAAACATTTATTTTTCAAAGGGGTGATGTATTTCTCAGCAGAGTTTTCTTTATGCTTGATACATATGACCCAGCGTTATTTGAACATCTTTAACCCGTTTGAAAATATATTTTTACTCAATATATACAAAGTAGGCTATTGTGGCGGCGATGACCTCCACATTTGACTCAAATTTATGCCCACCGAGAGGATTTCATTAGCATGGGACCAACTCTGGAGAATACGGTGGATGGGGCCGTTTTTCGTTGCCAAATTCGACCAGAGTGGCCGTGTTGACGGCTGACGTGTGTGTAAATGTAGATCCCACCTTTGAGTTCCAGGAAACGGTGGCCATTACCTTTCCGGCCGATAACGTATTTTTCGCCTTATTCAGATAACGTTTGACGGGTCAAGTCCAAAGTTTGGACTATTCCTTGGTAACTGATGTGTATTGACAGTCACGAAACGACACAGGCATTCCTTTGGATTGTGGTTAAACAGCGTCAAACACTGCTTTGAAATTGTCTCATGGTTGCGCTTGTTGTCTCTTGTAAGCAACCGCATGGCGCCGACAGCTTCCTCATGCCCAAAAAATGCAGAATACGACTTACGTGGTTTTTGAGACGGTCAACGGCCAATTTTGACGGTCATTGTCCATGAAAAGAGAGGATTTACCGTACACAGCATCTATGCGCTGATTCTCTTGAATCCTTCTTAAATTTCTCCAGAATTCCAGCGAGAAATTCTCCAGAATTCCGATCAAGAAATTTTTTAGAAGCTCACAAAAGATCCTATAGAATTCCATCAAGGGATTCTTCTGAATATTGTCATGGGATTCCCCATAATCCCGTCAAAGTGTACTCGAGAATTCCGTCAAGGGATCCGTGAAAATTCCATCAAGAATTTCTCCGGTGTCCAGCCCAGCACCCTTAATTATTACGACAATAAATAGAATGAATAGATTCTCCAGAAACCCATCAAAAAATTCTCCTGAATTCGGTCAAGTTCAGTCATAGTCTCTTCAAGAAATTATCCTGAATTCCACAGAATTTTTTTTTGTTCCTACGTTATTCCGACAAACTATACTCCAGGATTTTATTAAGAGATGCTCCAGAATTTCGTCGAAGAATTCTCTAGAATCCCGTTAAGTGATATTTCAGATTTCCGTCAAGTAATTCTCCAGAATCTCATCTATAAATTGTCCAGAATTCTATCGAGAAATTCTCCAGAATTCTGATAAGAAATTGTCTAGCTTACGAAAGCTTACGAAAGATCCTACAGAATCAATCCCGAGATTCATCAGAACTTTGTCATGGGATTCCTCAAAGTTTCGTCAAAAGATTCTCGAGAATTGCGTCAAGGGATTCGTGAAAACACTATCAAGGCTTTGTCTGGTGTCTTACCTAGGACTCTACATTATCCCGACCATTTATTCTACAGAATCTCATCAAGAGATTCTACCGAATACCGTCAAGTCTCGGGTCAAGACACTTGTCAAGCAATACTTCAGAAGTCCATCGAGATTTTCTCCAGAATCCCATCGAGGAATTTTACATGGCTCGCCAAAGATCCTGTAGAATTCCAGCAAAGGATTCTCCAGAATCCCGGCAAAGAATTCCCAGGGATCCCGTCAAGGGTTTCTTCGGTAATTTACCAAGGACTCTACTTAGTCCCGACAATTTGTTCTCCAAGATCCCATCAAGAGATTTTTCAGAATCCCGTCAAGGAATTCGTCAGAATCTTGCCGAGGAACATTCCAGCATCCCATCAAGGGCGTTATAAACAAGGGCAGAATACTGGACAGTCTGCCAAGAAGTATTACAAGAACGCTCGACTGTGAAACAAGTGAACATCAATGTTCAACCCGTTTAATAGCACCAACCTACGGTTTCAACAGCACTATTTACTATTCTTGAATTGTCGCACGTGTCAGTGTATTGTATATTTTTGTTTGACTTCACTTTGATACTTGTATTGTCGTGTTCGATGGAAATGGTAATCATTTTATTATTTTCAAGAATATCACTGTGCATTCTTTATCTGTTGGTGAAAGCACAAATATATTGAAAATAACCATTACAGCCGATGGGTCTTTGAATCCAAACTAATGTTGATTTGTTTGATAAAAAAGTTTCAATCCTCCAAACTGTCCAGATTTTCATCTTATCGAAAAAAAATTGGACAACCATCAAACGGAAATACAAAAAAAAAAATAGTAATATAGTCAAAACACCATTACAGTCGATGTGTCTTTGAATGCAATACAAGCAATATAATGTTGATTTTATTGAATCATCTCTGAAGTAATTGAAAAACTCATTATATTGTATTCATATATTTTTTTCTAAGCATGATAATATTATTATTTTAAAGATGCATGTGTATTTTTGCAATGAATAATACACATTTTTGCAAAATTATTTTTTGAACCATACGTGGTGTAAATGTGGTGTATCATAATAATGTGCCCAATTGAAAATATATTATGTGTATGTAATTTTTACATCCAAACGCCCCTCGTATTCAATTTTTTTGACGTTTCCAAGTGTTTGTTGATCTTCTTACGGATTTCAGTTGTCGGTCAGAAAGATTCAGTGCGAGTTATCTAAATAACCATGGATAATACGGTGGCAAGCAAAACTATTCCCTTGCAGATCCGAAAATGTGTTATTCGTGACATCGAGAAAGGTGAATCGCATCGCAAGATTAGTGAAAAATATAGATACAGCAAAGCAGCGGTAACTTTTCGCAAGGTACAAAACCTATGGTTCAGTAGCTGATCATCCAGGAAGGGGAAGGAAACGTAGAACGGATTCCCGAACAGATGCGAGAATCATTCGAGAAATTAAGAAAAATCCGAAGGTTACCCTCAGGAAGATCCCCTACATGGGAGAGAAACTATCTCCCGCTCATTTTGGGTTTATTTTTGGCATACGACTTCTGGTTTAGAAAGTGGACGAGTGGATGTTAGGTGAAGCAGAAGTCGTATGCCAAAAATAAACCCAATTGAGCGGGAGATAGTTTCTCTCCCATGTAGGGGATTTGGGAGTGCGAATATACAGTTCGTTAGAACCATTTAAGCTATCGGTAGTATATGAGCACGATCAAGCGCACATTCTTTTGCCAGTCAAGGTGGTGCATTTGTTCCTGCCTTGACCTACTCCGCATGGGGATGCTTTGCAAAAGATTGTGTGCCTGTTTTGAAATACTACCTCACAATGCCCTCCGCTCAATTTCAAACTACTTCAATTCAATTTTCACAGCCTGCCGTGCGCTAACGGAATTATCAATACTTTCTCTTGACAACTTTGTTCTAGCAAAAAAGTGCTGTCTACTCCTAGAGCCTCATGGTGATGAGAAATTATTTCCTTCTCAAAACAACATCATCACAGATCGTTATCCCGCGTATGGGAGAATACAAAGAAAGACTATACACAAAACAACTTTTTCCAAAACTCAAATTTTATAATGAACGACTTAACATATTTTTCAATGAGCTGTATGCAAATTTCGCGCGCTTGCTAATTCCATTCCAAGCCATGGCCGACACCGTACTTTGGAACCGTGGAATGTTCCTGTCACTATCTGGAGCTATTTTTTGGAGGAATGCCCACAATTTGTCGTTCTGCTTTTTTTTAAACAGCTGCAGGAATAAAATAGCTGCTCCTCAGTGTGCTCCGATAGGATAAAACTCGGTTTCTTGAGCCCTTTCTACTCTGAAGGTTCGTAAACTCCATGAACTTTTCGTTTTTAGGACAACTTTCTGACGACAGTGTGGTTTATTTAAAAGGCTCATATGCTGTCAACTTGCAAGGACCATTGTAAAATTCTGCTGTTGAACGGGCGAATTTCGCCGAATATTTGTGTGTGTCGCAATTTGATTCCGTACACCCTTTGAACTATAAGTACCTTAGTTTAATTTAAATTTGCAAAAGAGGTAACATAATTGAATTATGCTTAAACTAAATTATGTTGTTCTCTAGTCCATTCTTTCAGTACACATAATTGTTCATTCATTTAATGACGAGGCAGACACAAAAATACGATTCAATGCGGTGAGAAACTAATTTTTTTTCTGATTACAATGATTGGCGTAGACTACGTTAAACTATTTAATAAAATTCTTTAGTTTCGTAGCGGAACATTGCAACGCAGGTACTGTTTTAATGGACCATTGGGCTAGTATAAGTAAGTGAATAATTATTTTAGAACATTCTATGATTCGCTTCTTAGCAAACTATTGAGCGGCCCTGGAAAGAGACGTTTGGTTTTAATGTTGGTATGATGATAGGATAACGGTTATGCTGGTTGTAGCGATGGTGTTGATATAATCGATCAGTAGGAGACCATTATCCTTATCACGTTACAAATTGTTCAGGGTCTGTTTGAAAATTCAAAGTAAAAAATTTATGATATTTTTGTTAGATGACATTCGTGAAAACCTCCAATTGATTGAAGCAATAATCTCAAAAAGCTATTGAGAAATGTTTATGTTTCAGTTATTTTAAAATTTTCATTTGACCCCTACCATTTCCGTCTGATCAAAATAGTGTGGGTGTGGTACTAATAGATCGTTAGATCAGCTGTATATTAGAAAATTCTATTGTACACTCTTTAGAAAGCTTTAAATGATGATACAGCCTCGAGTTGAGTTGGGGTTCTACTCCAGCGTCCCAACCAGACGTTGGTAACGCATACTTCTGGCTGCTTTCAGTTTCGCCCGATAACCACAAGCTCGCTCGTCATCGGTACATGGCCGTTTAGGAGGATTTTTCGTACGTTCGATCTTAACGCGCTTCAGAAATTTGCGCATGCGGTAGCCATCAAAACGATTAGGCATCGTACTTATTCTTACTTTCACAGTTTCTTAAAACTTCCTAGAAGTAAAACACGTTCAAAATCGAATCGTTAACACAACAGAACATTTATTCATAACAGTACTCATTGGAATGTGCAGCAAATGTTACTTCGTAATATCATTTTCGAGAAACAAAACGTTGTTGGTTTTACTACAAACACAGTTGGTTCTACTACGAAAAATACCGTTCTGCCTGTATAGACATTTTGAACACTCAACGTTGCGTCATATCTATTTCATCTACATATATAGCGAAATCATCTTTAAATGGTAAAATTTCCAAATTTTACTCTGTTTGCTAGTAATATTTACTCCACATTAAATAGCTGTTGAACCTGAAGTACAAGGAAATGTTAGTTTTAGTGCCAACGTTTTCCTCGAAGACTCGAATTATTATCCATGCGTGTGTTGAGAACTTAAGAACCATTTTCAGTGAACTAATTGAGTTGAAGAGCTGTGGGTTAGTTTTTCGGCGTGACTCTCCACCTGTGTCAAGGATTTTTGTTCGCCTTACGAAAGCTAATACTGTCACTGTTAAAATTCCATATCTAATGGCTTTGGGCGGAGGGGCAGTTGTGTTGTTTTGTTGTATTGTGAATATTCAAGTTAACTAGAAATTAGAAGAAAAATTAGACGAAATACGCGTATCTGTCGAAGATAAGCAAAGGTAGTTGAAATTAAATGGAAAATACTAATTTTTCTTCTAATTTCTAGTTACAGGTATTCCACTAAACAGCTCAAACCCTTTAGGATTCAATATTCAAGTTTTTTGCTGAATTTTTTTTCAGGTTACCATTCTCTTGGGGGGTCGGGCTTTGGTCTTATCGCCTAGTCCGTCGCTCTTACTATACGGTATGGTCTATGTAGTTTTGGCAAACAACAAGTGTCTACGGGGTTCTCTGTCCCTCAGATTTTCTAACGAGTGGCTTAAGCACCACCTCCGGGGAGAGCCTGTTGTTATGCCTGGCGAGAAATACATTCCTCAGGGCAGGTTTCTCATATGAATACAGTTTCGAAAGCGTTAGCGTCACCGAACAGTCAACCCACTATCTATGTCAAGAAGGCTCCATCATATTCTAAAAATTTAACAGATAGAGATCGTTATTTGATTCGCTACGAAACAACTCCCGAGCTTTGATGACAGGCGGAACTCACTTAAACAAATTTCTAAAAGGGAATGAAAGGATTAGATTACCAAGCAGCCCGCCCTTGAAGTTCAAAAACAGAGGAAACTACAAATCAACACGGAAAGAAAACTTTTCGAATGGAAAGCATAACTGCTCATCCAAAAACATCTCATATCGGAGGCAAGTAAAATGTTTATATGAATTTGAATTTGTATTAGTTTAACCTAGTTCATTGTTTGTTAAATGCCTCTTTTTGCCTAATGCTTCCTGATGTGTGCGGATTTTCCTTTTTCTATTTATTTTAAATTGGTATTGTATTATGTATGTTTGTGTGTGATGTTTTGGTCTGTGTGAGTGTGCGTATATGTGACTTTGCCTCGATACGTCCTTCTTCTCTTTTCAGAAAGCGAGTGTTGGCGCTATAACCATAAGCCATAAAAGGCTAGGACATGAGTTAGTGCTCATGTTCCAACCAGCCGACAAGCTCTCACGAAAGTTCTACACTCTTGGTTTAGAAGCCTGAATACAAGAACAAACGATTGTGTTCTAGCCCAGAAACGCGGACAATAAAGGAGTGCATTAACATTCATAGCTTCGTCACTCCCAACGACCGATATACATATAAATACACATATGCTTTCTCGCCAAGAAAAGCCTCCCGCACAATCCCATCCAACTTCCAACTCCAAGTGTCTATGAAGGTAGCATGAGTTCTTAGCATCTTCTTAAGTAGACATCTAATCAACACTTTCCTTCCATCCCTTGCTGATCATAATAACCTGGCCAGGTGTTGCACAAAGAAATCTATGGATGAACAGGGCTCGTAGCGGACTTATAGGGAAATAATAGTGACTTTAGTGACTAAAATCTTAGAAATAGTGACCAAATAGTTACCCAATAGTGACTAAATAGTGACCATAAAAAAGACTTCCGAATATTAAAATGGACAACTAAAATGAACTTTATTTGGTCGACAGACATAGGCTGTGGTCCCCTTTGGCCGTCCAGTTCGACCACATACCGAATGGGGACCATCAGTATGTTGTTCTGCTATTTGTCAGCTTTCTTGCTGAAAAAGCTGGTAATTAGGGCGACCCTTCTTTTCGCTACAATATCTTCTGCATGATCCGCGGCCCTTTTCTGTGTGGCCTGTTGCTTGCGCACTGTAGAAACGCCCTCCAGCATTGCCTGAGCTAACACGACCTCCTGCATGTCACGTTTCTCAATCGCTTTTTTGAGGCGGCAGTTGGCTTCTGCAAACAATCTGTAAAAAATATTTTTTTATTTAGATTCACAATTTTAAGTTTACTCTTGGTTGTTGTAAGCATACCTATCAGCAGTTTGCTTTTTCTTTTCCTCTTCTTTCCGTAGTTCCTTCAGTTCCTCCTCTTTTTTCTCAATAGATACTTTCAGGTTATTCATCTGCTTTAATGTTTGTTTCTCTGCGTCCTTCCGCTCTTGCTCCTTCAATTTCTCATCCGCTTCAGCTGCTTTCTTCCGCCTCTCATCCTCCAAATACTGCTTATAGTTTGCGTAAGCTTTATGCGCCATCATGAGCAGTTCTTTTGAAATTGGAACCAGATGTGGTTGTTTTCCAAACGTTCGCATTGCGGATTTGACCGTCATGAACGCATTCAATGTCCTTTCAGACATTGAAGCCCGATTTTCCGTAAGGATCCTGCCGGATGCCGAGAAACCTCTGCTCAACATCGGCGTTGCCGTGGGAAGCTGCCAAAGCCGCTTTGACTACCTTGAAGACCAATGGATATTTCTGTACACCACCGGCTGTTTTTAAAACAAAAAATGTGTTCCAGTAGTCATCAATTCTGCCGATATCGCTTTCTCCCTTACCACCTCGAGCTTCAGAAGGTTCCATTCGTCGACGAGTAAATCGTAGTTAATTTCTACCGGCAAGGACTTGGCCACTTGCAAGATATATTTCGAACTTCGGTTGACGTCGGGTGCTGATGGATTGAGGCATTGGCAGTATTTGATGAACATATTCTGTAAACCAGACTTTTTGATAACGTGCTTACCAGCAGCAACATAATGTTTTCTGACCTTGTTCAAGAAGCTGAGTTTGTCAATATCCTTCATTGTTTTCAGCTCGGTCATTGCATCATCTCCAACAACAACATTTTCGAAAGGCAGCAGGTTCTCAATATTATCAAAAATATCCGCTGGAAGTGATGTATTGGCAGGCCATACATCTGACTTACAGGTTCTGCTGGCGATGGTACGTACTAACCGTTCGAGCTCAGAATACAATAGATGGATAAGTGGTTCTTCTCTCTGGAAGAAACCTACAAATAGATTCGTTGTAGTATAAGTTTTCGGAACTATGGATTTTAAAGGTAAAATATAATTGTATCAATTCAAACGTAAAGGTATGTATAGTAATTATATCAAATCACTGAAATCATTTTGAATCTTTGAGACTAATATAACCCTACTTCAATGATTTTATTACTTATCAATATTTTTCTCATCATATTGTTTTTAGAGTACCATATTTTTAAGGATCTATAGTATATAATAACAATGCACCTAGAATTCTTTGCACGATTTACCGCGCGAATGGATGCATCGATTTGAGCCGACTTTGCGAATAAATCGAAAAACGTTTAACATTCGCATAGAAAATCCTTGCTGTCATCGTACACATTTCATAACAAAATCAGTTTACGATGAAAACACATCACCTATACAACCATATTTCAGCAACCTCTACAGTGTTTACATAATAGGAAAAATAAACTAAAAGCAAATAAAAAAATAAGCTAAAAAGTTAAAAATTTGAGAGGAAAGCTAGATCTAGAGAACAAATGATCTAGTGTGCGGTGCAGAAACATTCACTGATGAAAATATCGGAAAGAAAAATACAAAACTTTATAAAATAACACCATTGCTTTTTCTTTTGAGGCGTTTGTCGGGTCAACTAGTATTAAGTTTTGGTATTAACTTAGGATGAATACTATAAACTCAATTCATTTCACACAAGAATAAATAAATTTCAGAATTTAGAAGGGATTCCTCTAAGAAATGTATATACAATTCATTAGGGAATTTCGGTGTGGGATTATTCCGAAGTTTTCTTGGCAAACAAGTTTTTGAGTTCTTACCCGAAGCTTTTTTGAAAATTTTCTAGAAATCTAAGCCGATATTCATTTATCAATTTTAAAAAAATCTTGCTAAGATCTTCTAGAATTTTTCTAAATAGTGCATAAAAATATCTTCGTGAATTGTTTTTCTATCCACTTTTTTTTCGGGGATACCTGATTCCTTGGAATTTCTTATCGGGATTTACTTGAGAAATTTTCCTCGCTTTCCCGTTATTCGTCTAATAAATTGACGAACCAGCCTCCTGAAAGTCACTATAATAAAGAAATAAAAAAATCTAATAAATTTCTTCAAAAAATACGGCACGGCTCCTACTCTCAAGAAATTTAGGACAAACAACAGACTTGTAAACAACAAGTAACAAGTACTTCAAGTACTTCACAGCAATCGTACCCGAAAGAAAAGACAAAAACAATCAAAATAAATGCACTGAAGTACATATTCCAAACTAATTCGACAACTAGCTTATCAATTTTGAATCATTAATTTTATTTTATTTGATGAAATACAACGTTTGCCGTGACAACAACTTGTAATTAAGTAATTAGAAAACAATTTATTTGTATTGCTCGAATGAAAGCCTCATTGTAACAGATTTTAAAATTCAATTGTTTTATTTGAGACCCGCAGCTATAACTGCATTTTTTGTTGAAATAGAAATATAATCAAGCTTATATTTAGGGTCCTTCCTTAGCTCAGCGGAAACATGCGTGTCTACAAAGCAAGACCATGCTGAAGGTGTCTGGGTTCGATTCTCGGTCTGGTCCAAGAAATTGTCGTGTTGAAAGTTTTCTAGATTCCTTGGGCATAATGTATTATCATGCTTGCCACACGAAATACGAATGCGAAAATGGTATAATTGGCAATGAAAGTCTCGGTGAATAAAAATGTGGAAGTGCACATAGAACACTAAGCTGAGAAGCAGGCTCTGTCCCAATCGGGATGTAATGCCAGAAAGAGGAAGAATCTAGTTATTTATTACATTAATTGCATTAATAAATTAGTTTATTATATTTTTTGAATATAATATAGGTATATGGCGAATGTTTTGATTTGTTACCAGACATCGAAGAGGCATACGAGGGGCACGCAATAACCTTTAAATCCGACGCAGGCAAAAATTAATTACATTAATTACAACTTTCAGTACTTTAATTACGCCGTACTTATTATTAAGTACATTAATTACAGTCGTAATTTCGTAATTAAAGTCCAATATTTGTACTATCAGTACCTTAAATTACATCTTCAGTATTTTAATTACGTTCAGTACAGAAAATATTTTTAATTACTTTCAGTCCAACTTTAAAGTTCATTAATTACGAGATTAATTACATTAAGTACAATGCTTGTACTTTAAATCCGGCGCACCGGTCCGCATGTCACGACATTACGTGCCCCTAGGAGGCATATTTAAAGAACCCATTTAATGGAATAAATAGTATATAATATCGAATACCTTTTAGTTATTTACGTAAAAACCCTTTACACTGTTTCTATTCAACAAATTTACCATTTTGTATTGAATGATTTATTAGATTGAGATGATGTTTCACATGGATCTGAATCCGATCCTTGATTTTATCGACAACTAGATTTATTAAGATAGGTATTACTTACCAGTAAACCTGGTGAAGATGCGTGCACTTGATGCTACGAACAGTACTTCAGCTTTCATGGTCGGGTTGTTCAAAAATTTCATTATCCTGCCATAGGATGGTGTTTTTGTTAACGCAGCGCGTTTCTTAGAACGAAGCTGGTAAAATATTTCACCAATGCCGGCCATTGTTGAATGATTCTATTCGCTGATTCTTCCAACGTCAACCACCGAGAGGAAACGTGTTTGATGAAACTGTTAGTGGGCAATCTCAGTTCAGCCTGCACTTTCTCAAAATCTTCTAACCTTAACGGCCATCCTTTGAAAAAGTAATATACGGCAATGATAAGTTCCGATGCGTAGGTCCCCAACTCTTCGATACCTTTTTGGAAGGCGTTGTGAAGCGTGTGAATATTACAAGTTCCAATATTCAACAGCGACTTTTTTCGTTCGTCAAGCAGTTGATCATTCATTAGCCGTTCAATCTTCTTGTTCACGTTGGGTCCGTCACTGCCTGTAATAGAAGTTGATAAGATATGTTGAGTAAGGTAATTTGTGAGCAGTATAATTATGTTCCAAAAGGTATGATTGTCTCAAAAAGAGAAATTTATCTAATTAGTGAGGGGCCCTACAAAGGGGTGTAAGTGACATCTTGTCGATATTAAGTTAAATATCCCAAAAGTACTATAGATATCAAGCTTTCTAATGCTATTTTTAGCACTTGGAATGTGATTTTTAACGGCCGTGGCAGTCTACGCAGCAGCAAAAACAATTTGGTTTCTACATCCGAGCATCTTTTCCGCTATTTTTAGATTTTTTTTCTACGGCTGATAGAAAAATTTGAAGAATTCCTAGAAAAATCTATTTTCAGTAGTCCCATATAATTTGTATGGAAAAAATTTCTTACTTTTGAAGCCCATTTTTCTCGAAACTTCAATTTTGTCACATACACCCTCAACCATCTCAAGCGTAAATTTATCAAGTTATGATCCACGCATTTTTAAAAATATCTTCCCTATTCAAAGTCATGTCTTTGCAATTACGTCAAATATTTAACAATGATTTGTGTTTAATTATTTAGAAATAAATGCCCCGCATAGAAGCGAACTTACCAAGCATCAAAAGATTCTTCCTCGGTATGCCAGCATTATGCAGTGCTGCATTCAGTTTCTGTAGAATGTCTTCAGCTGTAGCCGAACCGATGAAAAATGTTTGCAAATGAGCTGACACAATCTGCGACTTCTGTTCGGACCAATATCGGATGATCGTTTGTAGTTCCTTCCGCCCTGCAGAATTCGTTGTCTCATCATAACACAACGTAAGAAGACAATCGCGGGCTTCGTTCAGCTGTGTTGCTCGAAAATGCGGCGCTAATGCATCGGATACCAGATACCGAACTTTGGTTTGGCTCAGCGAAAATCGCTGGGAACTGCGTTGGGAAACATTGCATTGAATGTATCTCGGATACCATCACAGGAAACGGCAGGAAAATCAGATGCGATGCATTTCAGGACCCATATGAGTTCGGCATTAGCTGCTGCATCCTCGTGTGCTCAACATCCGCAACTTCCCAACCGCTGGTTTGGCCGAGATATTTTCTGCAGGTCCGGCCCTAGTGCGATCAGATTCAGGTACAACACAAATTCTCAGTTGATCTGAGCCGTTAAGAAGCATCCACGCCTCCTTATGTTTTGTGGTATTCGGAATGTTGATCGATCGCTTGAAGCCTTTATTTATTGTGAACGTTTTGTTACACAATGTACAAAACGCTTCTGTTTCACTATGCTTACGGGCCCATTCAGAAACAGCGCAGTCATTGGAGTCGGTTTTCTTAACCATTCGAGGCGGAACTGGCATTTGCCCATGGTGATCTACAAAGAAAATGACTATAAGTTTTCAGAAAAATATAATATTTATATTAATAAGTATTGTGCGAAGCGTCCGGTACCAATAGTGGAGGTATTAGGTAGTAAAATAAGTAGCTATTATTCCTAATAATTTAATTTAATTGATAACTTCTTTGTATAGTTAATGTGTCATTCAATAGATATTTCACTCTTACATAATAAAAACTGCAAACCTTAACTTTATTTGCCTCAACTGAATATGTATGTTATGATTTCTGAACGTAGTAAATTATGATTCATAATTGATTGCGTTAGTAGTCGTATAGATTTGACTCAATACACTGGTTTTCAAAAGAAATTTTTAAAGCACTTTTTTAATTCATCGAGGAATATTGGTTTTTAATTCCGAAAAAAAATAAAAAGATTAATGAAATTAAAGAATTAATATGACTACACGGTTCGTATAGGGAAGCAATTGATAAATTTGACTATATAT
>JASCZW010015468.1:0-20508 GCA_034211315.2 Aedes japonicus | reverse complement strand
CTGTTTAGACTTTTTTGCTTGCGTACTGTGTCTCTTTTTTCCGAGCTATGCTATCAACGTCAGTAGTCGACGCTTGCGCAACCTCAAATATTATAGCTTGGTTCAAAGATAGGAATTGAAACTAATCTCCAAAACTTCTACACATTGATTTTCTTGATAATAGAAATATGTTACTTACGACCTATTGAAAATTTGCTCAAGAAACGTGGATTTGCTCACAGAGGAAGCGCATCGATTTACCGCAAAGAGATCTCGAATTGAAAAGTCGAATAGATAAAATTTGAGGCAGTCAACGGAGGAATTTTTGTTCTGACAAAATTAAGCCCAATCGAAATTAAATTTGAAACGTTATCATCATGATTTTTATGGATGTTAAATTGTCTTAAAGCGTATTTGCTCTAAACATCGCTATTTCGAGGCGTTATCAGACCCACGCTGTTATGGAGCAAGGGAATTGGTTTTGTGCATGTGAACAAATCAATATTGTCTTCAAACAGAGATCATAGTCGGCCGTTTCGAAGTGTTGTCGCCTTCGTTCGCCTCAATGTCAGTAAGAATTTGTAAACAACGTAGAACATAGTCAAAACAGGTGCGTTTCCTATAGGTACAATAAGGATACACAGTCAACTCTATCGGATCGTGATTCACTCATGATGTGCTGCACGTTTCGCTTCTATTTAATAGGTTGTTGCACAATATTCTCCATCTCAATCCACCGCAAACCGTTTCATAAACGGCCGTCGTATTGTTTTTTCCACGTTCTGGAGCGAAAATGCTTAAATTAACAACTATTTATTTTCGTCTCTAGGTCAGTCATCTACGGCCATAACCGAGACACTGGCAAAGGGAGAGCGGACAAGCTGGCTCGCTCACTTTTGTTGTTATTTGAAAATTCTCGCTTCTCGTCGGTCATTTGGCTGTACCACTGGTATGTATGTACACATAGTTAGGCAGTGCCTGTATATAGTCAGGGTGGAATGCACCTCGTTGGGGCGACTATCAGCTCGAGGCTGATATTTAAATTATCTCATACATTACAACCGTCACGTTCGAAAGCAAAAATGAAAACAAACCTTCGTCAATCAGTGGCGCACGTACGCACGCTCTCATGTGCAACGGTCGTGATCATGCTTAAATTTAGAACTGAACCCTGTCGCTCTCGTGACTATCGTGGGAACATTCTCGCTGGCACATTCTACCACAAATTCAAGACACACCCATTCTAAAACTATGTCAACAATAACTAGTAACAGCTACTCACATTTCTTCGTCTCAATCGCCGTTACACCGAACCAGCTCTCACCGGTTTCCGAATGGCGTAGTTCGACAATGAATCCGGCTTCGATCACTGCACAGAAGATTCGCTCCTCGCCCCGGTCGAACCATTTGGACTCCCGGAGCTTCTGAATTGCAACCGAACTGCCAAATGAGCCACTCTTCACCGAACGGGTCTTCTCCGAATTTGGATGCCACCACTTGCTGAACGAAATGTTCAAACTGTTCCTTCGCATCAACGTGTCCATTCTGACGGGCTTGGGTTCGACTACTTTAGCCAGAACTTCACCGCAGTACTCACTGCAATCAAATAACGTCCTAGAGTGTCTGAGTTATTGCTGGAGCAACAACTCACTGGAATTTAGCAAGACTCGACTGGCGCCACTCAATAACTAAATCAGTCTGCTATGCGGCGTCGACAGTCACCAATAAGAACTGCACTACTCGTTCTAGTTTGTCCGGTATAAATTCTTTAAACACCAACCCGTACAGAAACTTATGTATTTTTTTTCCGCTTTAGTGGCCACAATAGCTCACTGTTTGTTTGTTTGTTACCCTTGGGAGGGGAGAGAACTTGTATGCAAAAGACGTGTGAATTACTTGCCTGCTCAACGAGATCTGAATCGCGCGCGCTGCGACAACAACGACTTTGGGTGTCGGTCGAGGATTGGCCTCCCTCATACACTAGCAACGACTCGAGCCACAAGATAAACAGACAGACAACGCCAGCGAAGTGTGGGTAGTAGTCTAGTAGTAGTACAGGCCTGGCGTAATCGATCCCGGTTCCTCGCTCTTTGGTCACGGGACCGGCATGGACGTTGGACGATCGGCGGAGTGGGCGCAGGAAGCTGGACGGGATGGCGCCCATCCCAGGAGCACTTGTTTTAAATAAGTATTCGCCACTATACAAACTTGTTCGGATCGGTTTGCGTGCTCGATGAATCGTCGTTGGTTTGCGCAGTTTGGGCTGATGCTTTTCTTTGCATCCACGGGGGCGAGAAACAGACGACTGAAATAATGGCTCGTTATCGGTTCGTATTTTTCTTTTCTTTTTCGGGCGTTGATTATTATGACAATAAAAAGGCAATACTTTCAATTAGCGCATTTTTATTTTGAGGATTTGCTAAATAGATGATATGCATGCATGCTGTTTGGTGGGTCATGTTAAGTCATTCATGTCAAAACTTATGTGGACGATTGCTAGAGCCGGTATAGTAGAGCTTGCGTTAGAACCTTGAAATCTTGGTTTTGGTGTCAAATGTCATTCGTTATCGGGGATAAGCACAGATGTTTGGTTTATGTAAATATGAAATATATAAAAATATTATAGAAAGTCCTTGCTAGAACCAAATGACATTGACGAGGCTTGCGAAAATGGGGCTTTCATGAAAACGTGATTATGGAACAGAACAGCTATCGTTAACAGTTATTTCAGTACATTGTTGTTACATGAATACGTAGCGATTAATTAAGTAAAAAAAAACATGACAAAAATTGGCGTACACATTATAAATAGTTTTGCGGTACAAGAGAATAATTGGTATTATTTGTATGATCTTTTAAAAAGCAACGTGGATAATGAAAAAATGTTGACTATGCTCAGCAATCGATTTTCAAACCTCTAGTTTTATATAATTTTACATCAAAGCCAGTCCCATCAATATATTCATATGATAACTTGGATATTTAACTTTAGTTTGATAACCTAACAAAAAGTGAGCCACACTCTTGTTTCATTTTGCTCAATTTTTGAGTAAATGTTACTCAATTTTCGTAAAAAGTGGATTTACTCAATTTCATGAGTAGATCCACTTTTTACGAAAATTGAGTAACCGTTCCGTGAGAGAAAAAGAGATAGTATGGAATTGTACTCAAAAATTGAGCAAAATGAAACAAGAGTGTGGCTCACTTTTTGTTTTGTCATATCTATCTATCTATCTATCTATCTATCTATCTATCTATCTATCTATCTATCTATCTATCTTCTATATATATATAAAAATGGATTTCTGTCTGTCTGTCTGTCTGTCTGTCTGTCTGTGTCTGTCTGTCTGTCTGTCTGAACCTCATAGGCTCAAAAACTACTGAACCGATCAGCGTGAAATGTTGTATGGAGAAGGTTTTGGGGCCGGGGAAGGTTCTTAAGGTAGTTTGATACCCCTCCCTTCTCTGGAAAGGGGGGCTCCCATACAAATAAAACACATATTTCTGCATAACTCGAGAACTAATCAAGCAAACGGAACTAAATTTAGCATGTGGTGGTTTTTGAAGACAAAAAATGTTTCTATGTTGGTTTGAAACCCTTACTCATCCTGAAAGGGGGGGGGGGGGGGCGCTCCGATACAAATGAAATACAATATTGTGCATGACTCGCGAACTAATTAAGCAAATGGAACCAAATTTAGTATGTGGTGGTTTTTAAAGACAAAAAATGGTTCTTTGTTGATTTGAGACCCCTCCCATTTCTGAAAGGGGGGAGGATCCCATACAAATAAAACGCAAATCCTTGCATAACTCGAGAAGTAGTCAGGGAAATGGAACCAAATTTGGCATGGGGATGTTTTTGAAGGAGAGAAATGTTTCTATGGTGATTTGAGACTCTTCCGCCATAGGAGGAGGGAGCGAGGAGGGGGGAGGGAGCTCTCAAACAAATGGGACACAAATTTCTGCATAACTCGAGAACTAATAAAGCAAATGAAACCAAATTTGGAATGGACGAGTTTTCTAAGACATGAAATGTTTTTATGGTGGTTCAAAGCCCCTCCCCCTCTAAAAATGGGGGCTCTCATACAAATGAAAAACAAGTTTCAACCAAACATGAGAACTATGCCTGCTGCTTTGCAAAATTTGTATTCAGTGGTTTTTGGGTCCGGGAAAGCATCTTATGATAGTTCAAGACCCCTCCCGCCTCTAGAAAGGGGGGATCCCATGCAAATGAAAAACAAATTCCTGCATAACTCTAGAACTAATCAAGCAAATGGTACAAAAAATGGTACGGGTGAGTTTTTTAAAGCAAGAAATGTTTTTATGGTGGTTTGAAGCCCCTCCTTCCTTTGGAAAAAGAGGCTCGCATAAAAATGAAACACGAATTTAAGCCAAACATGAGCATTTTCCCTACTGCTGTGCTAATTTGTATGTAGGAGTATTTAGGTCTGGGAAAGCATCTAATGATAGTTCAAGACCCCTCCCGCCTCTAGAAAGAGGGGCCCCCATGCAAATGAAACCAAATTTGGTATGGGCGAGTTTTTGAAGGCAAGAAATGTTTTTATGGTAATTTGAGACCTCTTCTCACTCTGGAAAGGGGGGCTACATACGAAACACAAATTTAAACCAAACATGTGAACTATCCCTACCGCTATGCAAATTTGTGTGCAGGGGTTTTGGGTCCGAGAAAGGATCTTATGATAGTTCGACATCCCTCCCGCCTTTAGAAAGGAGGGCTCCCATGCAAATGAAAAACTATTTTCTGCATAACTTAAAAACTAATCAAACAAATGGAACCAAATATAGCATGTGGAGGTTTTTGTAGGCAAGAAATGTTTCTACGGTGGTTTGAGACCCCCTCCTCTTTGGAAGAAGGGGCTATCCTACAAATGAAACACGAATTTGAGCCAAACATGAGAATTATCCCAACAGGTATGACTACTTTTATGCAGGGATTTTTGAAGTCGGGGAAGGTTCTTATGATAGTTCGAGACCCCTCCCGCATCTGGAATGGGTACTTCCACACCAATGAAACACAAATTTCTGCTTAACTCGAGAACTAATCAAGCAAATGGTACCAAATTTGGGATGTGGGAGTTTTCGGAACTAAGAAATGTTTCTATGGAGGTTTGAGACTCCTCCCCTCTCTGGAAGGGGTGGACTCTTATGCAAATTAGACACACATGCCAACCAAACATGAGAATCATACCTACTGTTATGAAAACTTATATGTAGGGGTTGTTGAGGCCGGAGAAGGTTCTTATGGTGGTTCGAAGCTCCTTCCCCTCCTGGAAGGGGAAGCCTTCTATACAAATGAAACACAAATTCCTGCAAAGCTCGAGTTCTTGGAATTGGAGTTCTTCAAATAGAACCAACTTTGGCATGTGGGGTTTTTGGGCAGGATTTTTTTCTTAGGTGGTTCGAGACGCCTTCCCTCTGGAGAGGGGAAGAAGGGCTCTCAAACCAATGAAACAGACATTTGAACCAAACATGAGAATTATCCATGCAACTTAAACCCAAAATGTGTATTTCTCGGGTAAGAAGCATATTCTGATAGAAGTTTGAACCCCTTTTTAGTCAAGAATTGGTTGATTTATTCTCAGTGCTACATTATGCACAAGAAGTTAATCTTAGGTTATGCAAGAGAAAATTACGTACAAATCGACAGGATACAGCTCCGTTTGTCTTAGAAATGTTTCCACGCAGAAAGCAAAACCGGTAGAAACAACCGGTCCAAGGGTTAAACTAACAACAACACCCTTTTTTTTGAATAAATAACACAGACAAGCAAACAAAAATATTTTAACCGGATTTATTCAGAACAAAAACCATAAACGCGCCAGTTCTATTATTTTTTCATTCATTTAGTTGCAAGCGTAGCAGCGCACGCACCGGGTTCAGCTAGTAGTTAATAAAAATGTGTAATTTTCAATATCCAATGTACATAATTGGAGCAATGAAAAAGATTGAAAATGAAGGTCGAAAATAAAATTACATGAATTGAACAACACATGATACTTTATTTTTAAAACAAATTGAAAACCTGTCATGTAATTTTAAATGTTATTGAATTTCTTAAAGCTCTGTCCGATACAAATTCGTTCTATTCAAAAACATTATCCCGAACACATTAAAAACGTACATAATGGTAAATTGCTTTCATGAAGTACAAACAATTCGTTCAAGAATGGTTAAATTAAATAAATATCATATTATTAAATATATTTCCAACGACTTAATAGCGTTGTAAATAAACAATTGTCACCAAGAAAAATGAAAGTCAAACAATGTGACTATCAAAATTTCCTCCCACAAATGTATCATCTGGATTATAAGCAACAACAATATGCAACTTGCGATTTGAAATTGGTTAACTGTTATAGAACCCCTTGGTCCTGAGTACACCTTGAAGCCAGCACCTTGCTATACATATTTGCGCCTTTGTTTTGATTTGCTGTGTTATTTTGACTGAATATTTGAGAGTGTGTTCGTCTGAGTTCATTATTAGGGGCGCATTATTAAGCTTGGGACCGAGCTTGGGACCGATGTTCTAGTACTGACTGAACCAAGAAAAAAATCGAATTTGTTCGGGACCTACTGGTCTTAGAGTTAGTCTATGATCATACCTATTTCAGTTTCAAGGTGTCTAGCAGAGACTGGTCTGAGGACGTTTTTTTGATTAATCCGAACATTCTTGAAAATAATACTCGGATATAACCTCGAAATGGCAGAGGGATCAAATCAACCGACGAATATGGGACAAAGCAGCGATCACAACTGCTTGCTGCGTGACAACAGCAATAAAGGATGTTCCGTGGACATGCCCTAAGAGCGATCATGAGAACCGCCTGACGAATCCATCACTCGACACGATCGATCTTCGACGACTCCTCTGATCCACGCCTTACGCCGGTTCCCATCGAAGACGTAAACTAAGTCACCCTTCTTCAGCGGCGTTGATTCGTCGAACCATTTAGTGCGGCGATTTACGTTAGGAAAGTATTCCTTTATCCAGCGATTCCACGTGTTGTTTGTGCTAGCGCAGGATTAGTATCGAGGTGAATATGCACCGATTCGGTAGATTTTTCTTCACTCAGCGGAGAATTTGAGGACCAATTTCTGAATTCGAACCCCGCTTTGGCGTTGACGAACCGCACCTTCTTAGCTCTACGTAATGCATGCTCATCTGTGTTCAGACTGTCGAAGTAGTTGTTGGTCGATGATTGCTTCCGCGGCGCCAGGAAGCTGTGCAGCGTGCTCCAGAGCGTTACGGTTTATAGCGTATTGCGCTGAGCACAGTGAACACGTGGCGCCGAAGGTGGCCAATTCCATAACATAAACCTCTAATGGTTTCGTAAGGTCAACACGAACCGTTGCACCTGCTTATCAGCATCCCTTATGAGCAATTTGTGGTACATTTTGCGTATGTCTCCACCGATTGCTACCGGTCGTTCCGGGAATTCACTGAAAACCACCGGAAGTGATGGGTCCTTTCAGTAGGTCCGAGTTTAGGGAGACGGACGCCGCTGCATCCCACACCAGGCGCACTTTGTTTGATTTCTTGGGATTCACACTTCCAACAGATTCAAATTGCGCAACTCTGCTTCAGTCGCTTTGTGCGCATACCCCTTTTGTTGGAGTCGCTGGTCCTTCGATAGCCTTCGTTCCAATGCTATTATCCGCTTCTGAGCCATTGGGTAGGTATCCGGAAACGTGACGTCTTGGCTTTTCCATATGAGCCCCGTTTCGAAGCGGTCCGCTACGCGCTTAGTCTGTTCGAGGATGCTGCGGGCGCGCACGATGGATTCTGTTTCTGGTAGTACTTCGGTTTGCGTACACGTTTCTTCCATAGTGTACTGCGTTCTCAAAAAGTCGTGCAGCTCTTGATTGCTTATCGGCTGCACGGAGTGATGATGTACGTATGCCTTCGATGAGGTCCTTTGTTGCTCGGGACCGTAAATAGACCACCATAAATGCGAACGTACAGGTATGGTTCGCCGGACTTGTCCACCTTCGTTTCAAGTGGAGCGAACAGGTGTAGATTGTCAAGGCCGATCAAGGGGAACTTCCGAAGTACATTCGGGTATTGACAGAACTTTGAAGTGCTCATATCGATTTATCACCTCTTTGAAGTAAATGTCTTGTTTCGGCAAGACGAGTTCTTTCACCGTACGTGCTTCTTTCAGTTGGTGCCGACTGTTCTTCCCTCTGGTGGTGATTTTAGAATAGATTTTTCGTGACGTTTCTTCGTGCCGCTTCATATTTGCTGTCCAGACTACCATCAATGCACAGTGGGCAAAAATGGAACCAAAATCCCATTAATTTAGACGGCGCAGGGTTGGAGTCCTGAAAAAAAAAATTTCTCATGGGAAAAAATGTGGGAAATTGAATGGTGTTGGTTTCATTTAGGGTTGACCACAGTAAGTGTCCCATTTTGCCCATTTCTCCCCTCATTTTGGATGCAAATTAGGTTTATTACCCAAAAACAGAACTTGGTGCTATTATATTGCATCCAAATGCACTGTAAATTTGCAAAAAAACCTGAAAAACAGAATGAAACAGGTTTCACTTTGATCGGATGCCAGGAAGTGGTCCATATTGCCAATTTAACCCGATTCTCCCCTCATACTTGAATAAACTCATAAACCATGCGGTTCTGAAGATCGACGCAAGTAATATTACTCTCGCTTGCACTGTTCTTGTGTAAAAATATCCGGAAATTCGAATGGAGAGGGATTCGTTCAGAGTTGACCTCAGTAAAGGGTCCATTTTACCCGATTTCCCCTAATACTTGAATAAACTCATAAACCATGCGGTTCTGAAGATCGGCGCTAGTAATATTACTGTCACTTGCTCTGTACTTATGTAAAAATGTCACAAAAATTGAATGGGGAGGGTTTCATTCAGGGTTGACCTCAGTAAAGGGTCCATTTTACCCGATTTACCCTCATACTTGAATAAACTCATATACCATGCGGTTCTGAAGATCGGCGCTAGTAATATTCCTCTCACTTCCGCTGTACTTATGTAAAAATGTCCGGAGAATCGAATGGTGATGGTTTCGTTTAGGGTTGACCACAGTTAGTAGTCCATTTTATCCGAATTCCCCTCATAATTTAATAATATCAATTAAATCATGCTGTTTTGAGGATCGGCGCTAGTAATATTGTTCTTATTTGCACTGTACTTATGTAAAAATTTCTGAAACATCTAATGATGATGGTTTTGTTTAGGGTTGCCAACAGATAATTGTCCATTGACACCGCAGGCACCCAGGAGTTCAGCAATCGAATCCTCCGCCAATATTGCAGAAGCGCCTTCGTCAAGAAAGGCTGATGTTTCTACGGCTATTTCGCTGAAGTAGAGTGTGATGGGAACGATGCGGAATATCCCTGACCGATGGGATCAGAATTGTGCGTTGTTTTCTACCACCGACAGCTGAATACTTTCTTCTGCCCTATGCGCCTAGGATTATATGTTGGTTGACAAATTGTAGGTTATCAACTTGTAGATATACATCTATGGTAAATAAACATAGTTAATATTAAAAATAAGTACACAGATAAAAAGAAACATTGAATTTTCTGCGTTATCTAATGCACATAAAGGGAATGCTAGATTTGGCAGCGAATAATGGGATATTTCATGTAAATTTAAGCCGAATAAAGCCTGAATCCAGCCTGTTGTATGGAAGATTGCCAATATTGTTGTATGGCACATGAAAAGTTGCAAAAAATTTCGTTGTTCACGCCTCCTTTAGCTTGAATCTAAACGAGGGAATATTTTACACGATTATTAAAATTAATTATTTTTTTCTGTGTACTTAACGACTACCGCAACCAACTTTACATGTCAGCAGCCACAACTCACTATTGTTTAGTTTAGGGATACAATTAATAATAAAGTACTAGAGTTCATCTCTTTAGATCTAAAAACGCATTTCGTTTTCTTCTTTCCTTAATGCTACGTACAGTTCCGCTGAACTAAACCTGACATGTGTCACTCACTTAGAAATTATGAATATTACACGAAACGTAATTCATGTTTGTAAAAAGTCGGGGAACGTAAGGAAAAATTTCGTGTAAAATAATGTCTCCTGAAACTGGCCCATACGCAATTCGACGAAATATGTGTTTGATTGAATTTGTTTTCTCATCTCTTTCAACTCATTCTTATGTGCTAAAGGACGCTTGCATGTGTCGATCTCAGGAGACAGAAATTTACATGATATTCTGGTAGTGTGCACTCATAACCGTTGTCGTTACTCTTCGTATCTTCCCCAGGGTCGTCGCTATGCTCGGCGGTTCAGGGTAACCCCGATATTCCAAACTAAGGGTTTTGCCCCTTATCATCAATCGAAAGCAACACAGGTAATTTTCTACAGCGTTTTTAACGTGATTCAATTGGATGTGGGACACCCTTTAGCCTTATAAATACTTCTTAAATCAGCTACCTCTCTAGAACACGGTGAGTTTTTTGAAATTTTGTCCAGTTTCAAAAGTCAGATGAATTTCATGATTTGAACGGAGAAACCAGCAGAACTTCCACAAATTGAGCATGAAAGAATGTGGATTTGAATCAAATCTGGAAGTGTGTAAAAGTAATTTGTCGAGCGCTTAATTTTTTTCGTCAAGCTAGAAAGAGCGGACGTGATGACATGTTCGTATGCTATAAGTTGCAGAAACAGTTCTAAAAAGGTTTGTCATTTCCTAAAACCTTCCGTCAGATAAAGCACATTCAGTTACCAGCTTAGGTAGTTTTTAAAAGCATTCTGCATTCCTCATCCAAATCTGCCCCTCGATTGGTTTAACTTCTGTTTAAAATGTCTATGTTACATATTAGAAAAGCTATCAATCATGTACATATTCTTTATTATGTGTTTGTCCTTTTGTTGCAGGTTTTAATTCACCAATGGGGAGTTTTGGGTTGCTTCTGACAGTAGCTGGTAAACTTCCAATGATCGTATGGGCTACTAGTGTGTGTGTATTCAATCTAACACAATTGGTCGGCAATGGTATTTTGCAAGAAATCCTAAAACAATTCTGTTAGGACTTACGCTGAAGCATTACCATTACCTCAAAATTTATAATTTATACAACTCAGAGTCTGTAAATCTATATATTTCATCACATCAGTTTGTAAGCTTTCTCGCTGTGAGCAATCTGATGGAGTTCAATTCGATGTTCATTTGAAATAGCGAGGTAAGTTTGCGAGAGTGAGATAAAAGATAGGAAAACCACATGAAGCAGCAGTTCACCTTAAGTGACCATTGGAAGAATCTTTATACCAGGTGACAGCGCTATTGAAAAACTAGCTATCCATTTCACGTTGTCTGGAGAGTCACGCCCATTCCGAGGTTACTTTCACATACAATAAGCCCCGCATGTAAACCTTACCAACATTATTTTGCATAAGTGTACTGAAGCCACAGAGACCAGACGTTCATTTTCACAATACAAAAAAACTTCATTTCATAAAAAAATATCGCAGAATATGAACTTCACATTCATCAACTTAATTCTGGTACTTCAGTTTTAACGCCTCAAGTAATTCCGTCAGCTTCTGCTTCTGCTCATTAACTTCCGTTAGCTTGTCTTGTTGTTGCTTCTCCTTTTTGTTCTTACGTTCAATTTCTTGTTGTTGCTTCTCCTTTTTCTGTTTTTCGTTCCTGATTTTCGCAAACTCTCTCTTCTCTGCTCTAGCTTTCTTTCTCGCTACTTCATTCTCCTTTTTTTTCATCAAGAAGACGAATTTCTTGTCGCCGCTTGGATATTTTCTTTTGTAGTTCCTATGACTGCTGTTTCCACGGGAAGTGGATGGCGTCTTCAGCAAATCCGTAATGCTCATTTTACGAATTGCAACGTTATTTCTTTCTTCCATGGGAATGGATGCTGTTTCGTAACGCTCCTCCACATCTTCACCCATTTCCTCGACAAATGCTGAATCCTCCTAAGCTCTGGAGTTCGTCGAAACAGATGCTTCCTGAATTTCACGGCCAGCCTCCATATTTCACAAATCGAACGTCATGATCAACGTCTCGTATAGCTTCCAGATGATTTCTACTTCCTCAGAGTTGACAGAGCCACGGCTGAATCCGTTGAAGCGATCCCTGCCGATGCAATATATTGCCGCTTCGATTGTTGATGTCGGAATAATTACAGATTCTTCAAGAACAACGCCTTGCTCGTCGATCGGTCCCCATGGGAAATAGACCACAAACTCTGAAGCCGTTCTTTTTGATCCCTACTGCACGGCGGAAAATACACGTCCACGAAATACAGCACTGGAAACTGAACCTTCTTCTTTTGGAGATGTGGGTAGATAAAATTTCGGATGTACAACATAAAGTTGGTAGTATCCATCCATCCTTTTAAATGTAGAAGGTCCGCATATAAGCGCTGCATAGGCAGAACAACTGCGGGCAGAACAATTTTTTATTAACTGTCACTTGTACAAATTCGAATACAACCATTATGGGAACATGTGTGTTTTTGTGAGCCCATAATGGCACAGCGGGAAAAGACAAGAAAAATCATTAACATAATATTTTTATGGTGTTATTTTGTAAAAAAAAATAGTATATAAGGTAATGACGAGCAGAAAAAATGGAATTCATTTGAATTAATTTCAATTTTAACCGTTAATAAAAAATGGATGTTGCGTATGAAAACATAAGAAATTTAGTAGATTGTACACTCTACATTTGCACAACTGAAACTGACATGAATGCATCCGATGGGTGTAAAATGTCGTTAATAAAACAACAACAACAACAAAGTAGATTATATTCACTTATTTTAAAAACGATATTTTAAAGTAGTTTTAACACTAAAACAAATATGTTTTCAACTCAAATGTTCCGTACAATCTAGTTGAACGTCATGTAGCCAACTTGTAAGCAGAACTGCAGAACTTCTTTGATATAGCAGGTATTTTATTCCAACACAACCACTATTGGCACTACCTCCACTATGGGTGCGTTTACCCTATTAATTGAATGTTTAATACTCACAAAAAAGGAATATTGTTTTATTAAAAGTTTTGCACTCTACTTCCAAAAAGTGGTTATTTTTCATTAAATTAAAAGTAAAATTATCTACTACGAAAATTATGTTTTCGATTTGAATGTGTATTTTTTGGGTTCAGTGTGTAAATTTAAAAGTGTGTTCTTTTACCATGAAAATTGTAGAACTGTTAAATCCACCAACCCAAAGCAAGTCATCGTCCTCGTCCTTTGAAATTTTTCGCTCGATACTTTGTTACAGTACAAACAAGTTAAAGAAAGTTTCGGTGAAAGACGGAGACGGAGAAAGACGGCGGTGGATATTTTCATTAACGATGTTTTTCTTAGGGCGAACAATCTCTGTCTGAAGAATGAGTACGTTACTACATGGTAATGTTTTACTTGAATTAATCATCACTTTTTTTTGCAGCGCTACCACAAGGGACGACGAACGGCAGCAGATGCCAGATGTTCCTCAGGTGCATTCTGGGTAATAACGGCTGACATGGATCTCTCGTGATAGAAAACATCACGAATGTTCAGCTTGAAAGTTCATTTTGCATTAAAATAATTTGCTCCGATTTTAAACAATCCCATGGTTTCGATTTGACAATTCAGCATCAGTCCAAGATGTGGCATAAGGGCCAGGGGGTTAGTCACTCTGCCACGTTGTGTTTGTGTTGATCGTGTACGAATGTGTTTCTGGGGTGGCAGAAGGTGTTTTTGTGTTTTCACAAACTACAATCGAAAATTTATGCTTATTGGCAACCATGGACGGTTTAGACGTTTAATACACGCTCACTTATGCATTATCTGAATTACATTAGTGTAAGCGAGAGGAAAACATAAACAAGCAATCGATTCGTGTAAGTGGTGCCAGATATGCATTTATATTTAATATGGTTGCGAGTGTGTTTGAAGTGTGGCAACTTGTGTTTTTGTGTGTGTTTACACAAGGTGGCAGTGTGACTTCCCCCCTGGTAAAGGCTAAGTACTTCGGCAACTACAATTAGTCCGAAAATAAATCATTTTCTTTTAAAACTGTTCTTAATTTCAATCCATTTTCACATTTTTAATTTAACTGCACTTAACTTTCTGGACGAAAGTTCATTTTGGAATATGAATAATTTGCTTTCGTTTTCATCGATGCCGCGGTTTTGATTCGACAGTTCTACAATTCATTCTGAAAATTTCAACTTTTAAATGTGAAATTTTTGAATTGACGGTTTGATGGTTTTTGTTTTGAAAGCAAACCGAAAGTGAACCAATGCAACTTTTCAATTTTAGCTATGGTTTTTTTAATTTTAATAATCATTACTCATTGTATGTAAGAAAAAAAAGTTTTCGATTCGAAAAATATGGCCTTCGAAAAAGCAACGGCTTCTGTCCTCGATCAGTGATGAAAAATTTATTCAATTTTGGGTAAACGTTAAGGTCAATAAAAAATCCATAATTTTTAACGTTTATCTTCCTTTAATTTTCAATATTAGGTAGTCAATTACGCTGAATTTGGGTATGTGCACTAGCCTGGGACACGGACATATGGAAGAAAAAAATATTCGTTCCCATTGATTTTTGGAAGCCTTTTTGGGTCTGATAATAACTGTGCAAAAATTCAGCTCGATCGGTAAAACTATATTTTTGCGCACGAGGTTTTAATTTTACTTAGGAGTTTTATATGGGAAAACTTATTTTACTACACTTAGAATAATCTGCACGAAAGTGACCCTTTGCCATCTAAAAATAAGTGAATACAATTTTCCAGGAAACTTTTCTTTGAAGACTGCAAAGCGATCCGACGATTGTGGGAAAAGTTGATAAGCTAAAATAGATTACAATCCAAACGAACGGCTCAATGAACTGTTTTTCCTAACAACACTGCCACCTGCAGCATGGCCTGTAGCCTGCTGCTGTCGGCGCGAAGCAACCACGTTGTTGTGGGGCTCGGCATGGAAAGAAGTCGATATCGTGCACATGAGAACAGTTTCTGACAGTTGACTCCGCTTGAACAAAGTTATACAACCCGGCTAAAAATAACCGTATGCAAGTACAGTACGATAATATAAAATCACACAAAATCTATTTCGACCATGAATCTGCGTTCATGAATCCAGATAAATGGAAATGTATATTTTCATTGTTGTATTCACAATTAACTCTATATGCTAGTATTTTCACCAATTATGACACAATACAATTAATGGTAACTGACTCAGATTTGTCCGGAAAACAATGATTTTTTCACAGTTAAGATAATATAGCCAACTTCCTTTCTAGCTTTCAGGGGGATGGGCTCTGAATCCATATTAGTTTCTATTGTGGCAACAATATTGTCGTTTTCATTCCATTAGTCGTTGTGAACACCAATACTTTAATCGTAAATACCATATATCTTATCGTATGGTTGCTAGCATATTCAATTGCAACGGTTTGAGAATTTTTTATTCGGGAAGCTTCCGTCAGAGTTCGAATTATAATCTGTTGCTTGAAGAAAATGTGGAATAGTGTCAGATTCCTTTATGTTAAAGTAGTTTTGAACTTGTTCAAAGCCAAGATAATGCCAAATAAAAAGAGATGCGCCTAGGTGATATTTTGTTATATTTACTTGAAGCATTAAGCCATCCTGCGCATCGAAGAAGCAATAAAATGGCTGTAAAGCAAATGGGTTTGAAGCTAAATGAAGATTTGAAAGCCTTAAAAGCGCAGTTACTGACTGAAGACTTCAAGGATCATGAAGCGTCACCTTGTCGTAGGTGAGAGGGCTAATCCCATGCAATAGGCCAGCATGTGGAGACTAAGAACATGATCAGCAGTGATAGTATCACATTCTAACTTTCTTTTAAATTGCCACGCGTCGTAGTACTGCCGGTTTGAGGTGCATACCGAAAGAGGTGTCTTACTGGCGGGTTTAGCAGCAATCCACTTTTATACGAAGCTGGGAACACTCTACAAATTCCTCTCAAATAATTTAGGGAAACGACAAAAATTGCACTTTTTATTTGCATGACAACTCTTTCCATTGCTGTTTACTCTCTAATTGTCATTGAATAAACAGCAAACATACCTACACACTTGGTGGTTCTTAACACACCTTTATTGTTCCCATCATTATCAAAAGAGGTGAGTGTTTTGATCATGGTTGTGAGCATCTAGTAATATGACTTGATGTGTCAGGTGCAGATAATGCAACATATATATTATAATTTAAATGTACGCTCTACACGACAGCCAGTGGATCAAGGCACTGACTCTAACAACATATTAGCTTAGGGATCAGACCTTCTGAACTGAAAACAAAGGTCACACGAAAAATGTACCTTAGAGACAGATACTGACAAGGAGTTAACGGCTGGGCCTTTATAAAAAAAATTATGCAAATAATTGAGACTCACCACTCACCATCTTTTTGCGATGGGTCAACTTATATGACATTAAAAGACCATGGCGGAATAATATAAAGGAGATCCGGCCAAGACCGCCAAGACTAGGAAATTGGTTTCAGACAAATATAACGACACAATGAAAGGATAGTAAAAACAAAATTCAATAATGTAGAACGCATAAAAGAATAAGGCGATCAAAAATAAATGAATCAGAAGAGGAAAGACAAAATAACGCCAATGACCAAATGACACAAAACAACGGACATGAACATAATGCAAAGAAAAGGAGAAGCAAACCTGCACAGCAAAATTTTTGAATATTCCTTGTAACGTAAACAGCAACATAATGTAAATAAACTCATTTAAACGATTGTCTAATATAATGTTATGTCAAATATAATGCACATAAATGGAGCATCACATGAACTGAAATATTCCATTGCCATTCGGTTTATTTACATTTTCAACGCAGGAACACTGGTGTTTACCATTAAAACTCGATGAACATTCCTTAATCTTTACATGGACTTAATGTAAATAGTTAATCACAACTGCTGTCATTCAGTTCTGAAAAAACAAGATGGCTCTATGCATCCAGTCGCGTATTATTTCGTTTTGTTCTTGCGTACGTTTTGAAGTGATTCAACGATGTATGATTAAATAAAATGAGGAAGATATGATCTGCAGTACGATTATGTTCGATCATATCTGCATTACGTAACAATTAATCGAAATTCGAATGTCTTCCGACTGTCCAATCAGACCGTGCAACCCGGTTCAGACCGTTCGTTGCTTTCAAAGGCATATAATTCAACAATAAGAGCCGAAACATAAATGTCTTTTTCCGCAGTGTTCGTTAACAGGAGCGTAGTGAAAAAATCGCCTTCCCTATTGCAGCATACGCCATTTTAAAGGTGGATTCTGAGTTCTGTAGTAATTTCGAAGAATTTAAAAAAGCAGATGCAGGAAATCCATGCGAAGTGTCTTGGGTTCATCTACACGAACGAATTTTACGTTGCCTTTATTGCGCAACTAGAATCGGCCAGATCCAACGCGTAGTGAAGTAATAAATTTCTGCGGTCTCTTCGTATGAAATGGTACAATCAGGTTCATCCAACTAAAGTTATAATGCCCTACGAATAATGTCTGCAAATATGCCGCTATTCCAAAATGGCCATATGTAAATCGATGAGCACGCTTTTGAAACAACCATTTCACTGAATCAGCTACGCGAGAAGTTGGGATTCTGTTAGTTGAGGGTATTGATTATATCTCGTCAATAAAATTACATCCTATTTTTAAACCTACATTTCTCTATCTTGAGTTTTACTTTGAGCCAATCAAAACGTCAATGTAAATTTAAATTGCAATGTGATGTGATGTGATTATTTCTCACGCTCCAAATATGTGCATGGAAAATAATGTAAATGTACGCTACTTTTTCGAACTGTGTGAAATGTAACACAAGTTATGTCAATCTAACACACAGGGAACAACATTCTTATTTTTTGGTTCGAGAAAACTGCTTGCGAGAAAACTTTCAAACAAATAATGGTCAACGGACTAGAGTACAAAAGACAGAAGGGACTTCGAAAGCAAATCATTCAAGCTGAAAACGTGATACTGAATAACAAAATCACAAATAGACCTATGGAAAAAAATAACAAAGAACAACATAACATAACAGAATTACTCAAACGTGGCTCCTTCCGAGTCATTTGCAACAGCGTCTTCTTAGACGACATGTTCCGTGTACGGCTGGCAAAATGATTCGAAAGGATCTACGCAACGATATTATCAAAGGCCTGGCGTAGAGGTTTCTACCTATTCAGAGTCCCCCCAGTAAACCTTACAAAAAAAAGCGGCACATTGACTGAAATACGTATTTTGCGAAGTTATATTTGTATGATGTACTAATTATGTATATTGTACCAATATTTTGAATTCTAAAGTTCAGAGTAAATTGTCTGAAAAAGATATTTATTCGTTTTTCCGAGCATTTTATTTTCAGAGCTTCAGGTACAACCTATATTTCTTTTAGAAGGTTTTACTCTACTCTCTGATGTTTTTCGTTGAAATGTTTAATTCTTGGAGATAAATTTTGGGCAAAAACATGTAATCCCTTTAAAATATTACGCTTGCGTATCAAATGACTCCGTTAAAAATGATAGGTCCACTATACTGGGAGCAGAAAGTCCACGCATTCCCAAACTTCCGTGCGAAGAATTAAAAAATGACAACATCTGTTTAATTTGTATGTAAACAACAGGACGCAGCCAAAATTTGTTTGAGTGCTGTACGCATTTGGAATTGACGTTTAATCATTAGTGTATTTATAATTATCGGAACAGTCTATAAGCTGATTTGAAATCGATGTAGATACTTAGGCCGAATGAAGAGTTTTTGAGAAGGAAATATTTCCTCATCACCATGGGGCTCTAGAAGTGGACAGTAATTTGGCTAGAACGGAAAAATGAAGAGAAAGTTTATTAGTTCCGTTAGTGTACGGCAGGCTGTGAAAAATCAATAGAAGTAGTTGAAATTGGGTGGTGGGCTATTTCAAAGGTAGTACTCGATCATGCACGAATTTTTTTACCAGGCTACTTAAAGGCTGGGTAGACAAAGGGAAGGATATCTGCAACAATGCACTTTTTTCAAATATTGCTGAGCTTTTAAGTCCCACAGTACTAAATGTTAAATGATTTGTTTGTTCACGTACCTACTTTCTATTTTTAGGGTGTGTTTAAAGTTCAAGGTTTAAGGTGTCATTCACATATAAAATAAGTTGTTCCTCAATTGCTATATTCTTGTGAGTAGTATTCTCTATGATACCAAATGTATTCTCCAACGCTATATTCTTCATACTTTCTTTCATCGCTGAGCTATTTTCTACGAGCATGAGGCGAAAAGAAACGAAGTGTTCTTTTAAAGTAACTTACATCGTCACCGTTTATCATTTTGTTTTGGGCAACCGAAAAATCAATTGAAGGCCGCCTAGCCGAAGTATACCGGTTTACTCGATTAAAGGGGCCGTCATGATCAGTTCCGTCAAGATTGGATATTGACCTAGAATGTTTCCGATCATTTGTTTCGGTGTAAAAATGATGTTGTAACGTTCGAAATTCAAGTCTGTTGACAACTGTTTGATCAATTGATTTCGGGCAACTCTTTAACCTTTCCAAATTGTTCGATATTGATTTTTATAGCCGAAGTTGGCATCAACAAATAAATGTGAATATTTACCCATACTGCGTAGCTGAGATGCTGGAGCTAGTTGTGTATGTCAGTTAATGCGGAGCGAATTCAGTTGTCACGGCATGCTTGTATGCAAAACGAGTTGTTTCAACGGATATCAAACACTTCTACAACAAAAGAAACCTGCAACCCTATCGAGATCTGAATATTGCATTCGATGGATTCGGTACAAGTCACTTGAGTTGTTTTTTCTGTCGTAAATCAATTCGCCGCGTTAATTGTATCGTTTCAATGATTCCAATAGGGGCAATGCTATACAGAAAAAATCCCATCTCAGATAAGCCGCATAAGTGCAACATGTTTACCTATCGATATTGACACGCTTGTATGTGAAATCAAATCTTATCCACCCCCTCCTCTTCCATTACTATTCTGCCAAATGTGCCAATCTGTGTCAATCAGACGCGCTCAACAAAAGCCCCCTGATGTTTGCTTTAAAAATATCCTCATCACTGCCGGATCTTGTCTGTCCTTCTCTACCATCGTACCCTTTGTATTGTCGTCACCAGAACTGGTTATGACCGATGGCCGTTTGTTCTCGTGATTCGCAAGCTGACGTGGATTTTTGCATCCCAGCAAACAGAGCCGCTGCTGTCTGCCGCTGCTGCCGTTGGCGTCGACGTGAAAGTGAAGATCGATCGATGACTGAGGGATGCAGCAGGAATGAAATTACGGACGAGTCGTGTTGAGGCATTGTGTTTTGTTTTGTTGATCTCTCAGAGCATAATCACTTTCGAGAGCGCGTGTGTTGTGTGATCTCGCCGTTTATAGACTAAAGATTATCACACGAGAGAATGAGAAGAAGAAACTTCCCCTAGATTTGGCCCTGCCCGACAAAGAATGCCATCGCGCCCGTTTTTCGGCGAAGGTGGGTGGTTGTTAGGAAAA
>JASCZW010015467.1:0-20508 GCA_034211315.2 Aedes japonicus | reverse complement strand
TCTAATGAGATAAGTGCTTGATTGATCGTTGATTATTCGCTTTCATGGCTCAGTCTGCTACATCTGGCAACGGTTTATGTTGTTCTGTTGATTGACTTTGTTGTTCTTGTTGCCCGACAAGCTGTATGTGTGGTACAAACAAAAAGTTTTCCACAACTAGGAGTAACAAACCTAATCCATTCCGGGAAGACAATCAGCGGGATGGACTCGAATTAAATTGTTCTGTCAGAAAGTACCGTGTGAGAATGCTGTTTTCCCTAGAGAGTGTCGAAAAATGTGGCAATAAAAGTGTGAAACGTGCTAATTCTAGTAGCATGTATGGCTTTGTGCACAAATTACGTAACACATGAAGGGGGGGAGGGGGGTTGAGCAACCGTTACTTATTGTGACATATGGGGGAGGTTTTTTTTTAAACCGTTACGTAACAAAATAACAAATTTGAAAAACAATCAAAAGTGAATAACAAATTTACATGAACGAAATTTCCTGTGTGCCAAGCAAAGTAGAATGTAGCAAGTAGAAAAGCGTTAATTTATACTAGTCAAGAAATATGTTTAAAAAATATGGGAAAACCCTACTTTCAATACGTCACATGAAAGCTTTCAATCCATATTTTGAAGGAAAAATATCGAAACTTAGCCAAAACTTTGTTTTTGTATCATTTATCACGTTTGCCATAATTCCCTCCCCTCGGGTATGTGATCTGGACGCGATGGGTGGGCCTACGCCATCAGCATTGAGATGGTAACCAAAGACATATCCTGACGTGGTAGTATCACATCTTGAATATTTTGATTTAATGCCACGTCACATATCTGGCATTGATGCACTGATTTTACAGATGTGATCCAACGGACATCCTTTTTGGGAGCCTTGACTGCTGGTGCAGTCTAGTGGGGCTCTTTCCTCAGTAATAATGATGTGGGATTTTTTCTTGGCTGCAACACCTTTCTTAGCGTTCCCTGACATGATGAGCCGAAGCCACGCTTAATTATAAATCTAGCTAGACAGGTATATATTGGTACACAATGTGTTCAAGATTAATGACATTTGTAGGAAACCGACTGTTGGATTCACTGAGTAGAAGTTTTAAAACTACGAACGTGGCACCATTCTTATTTTGTTATTTCTCATTTCAAAGAGTTATAATAAAAATACCACACATTATAAAAATGGTATTTTTCTCGATAATTTTTCAATAATAGATAGGGACTAGACGTGATGAAGCTTTACCTTGCCACCGAAAAGTGAATCTAATAGCTGACCAAGATTGTTAGGCTGCACTTGCTGTCAGACTTTGAAGCGATTAAACGATTTAGAGATTAGTATTAGACAAATAAAAAGAAGGCAATGAACAGACAAGTAAACGTAAACGATTCTACAACAGAACTATAGAATTTAACTGAATAACGCAGAAGACAAGAACGGACTAAGGCGGACAAAGTGATATGGCATCCAAAAGAAGTTAGACGAGGTATACATCGACGAATTTCAGAGCACATAAGAACTAGACATCTGTTAACCTATTAACGACTGAAGAAGTTACGAAATGCCCTATAAAATTTCTAGCATAAAAAAACGCAATGTCCTCTCAATTTTTTTAAAAGAAAACTTCTCTCTCATAAGTCCCATCAGTAAACCATGAAAATTATACTTTTGGGACTACTGAGACATCAGACATGACTAAAACTGGTAGAATTCAAATATCTCGACGATTTTTCATTGGAGAGAACTGCTCAAACAGACTTTCACAGCACATATACGACATTCTAAACTACAGAAGACTGAAAAAACACTGACAAACTAAATAACAAAAAGACGAAACGACACCATACAAAACAGTGGACATGAATGAGAAAGGGGAAGCAAACTTGAAAATGTAACACATTTTGAGGCAGTGCCAACAGCGTCTCTATGGACGACATGATCCTTGCACGGCTGGTGAAATGCTTCAAAAGAAGTTAAGTTATATCACTCTAACGCACAAGTAACAAGAACAGCTTAAGAATAGCTTCTTATTTTTGGTTCGAGAAAACTTCTTCGGAAAACTTTCATAACACATAAATGCCACATATCACGATCTAAACAAGAAAAGAAAAAAAAGATTGGCATCACTGGATGTGTTTATACTACCTTGGTCTTCGGGTTCATGTATAGTTCTGCTTTTTCAAGTGCATAACGAATCGATAAATCGAAAGTGAGTGAAAAAGTTATAGTTGAAGCAATGCCGGTGACAAAAATTAAGTTTATCTGGTGAAATTCAGTGTAAAAAGGTATTTATCTTTTATAAACTGTGTGCCAAATAGAAAAGTGGAAAAAGAAAAGAAAATAAAACGTGGCAAGTAAGAGAAGGCTGTTGCATTAAAAGCTTGAATAAACTTTTATTCAACTTGGTTTGAACAAGACCTCATTGCAAACTTGGATGCAAGTTTGGCTTGTGAACTTGCATGAGGAGCTTTTCGAGCTTGCAAGGGAAGCTTTCAAACTTGCTAAAAAGCTAGCGCATAAATATTGTTGCGTGAAAGTAATATAATACCAGTGATGCAAGTTTCACTGAAACCGAAGTGAAATCGGAACTAATAACCGCAAATATAAAACTATTTTCATAATTTTTAAAATTTAAAAACATATAAAAGAAAGCAAAAAAAAACAACTTAAGCATGAGTTTGCTTTTATTTAAATCGAGGTTAATAGGCAAAAATGGTAAAGAGTGTAATAATCATTAACGATTATCCAAAACTCAAAATTTTGACAGTGCAGTTCGTTGCTCTGCAAGAAGTTCCTCTACTAAAAGTAGAGGAGCAAAGACATGACGTAAAATCTAAGTTTACAAAATGTAGCTACAGGCAAGGTGATTTGTCTCTTGAATGCAAGGATCAAATTACAGCAAACTGGCTAAAAGGTGTAACTGGGTATTTTACTCCATACGTAAATGCCGAGCTTATTGCTCTGACCATTAAAAACATCGATGGGTCTATCACTCCCCGCACAAGCAAGAAAGAGTGTGAAATGAAACCAACTAAGTTCCTGCAGGTGAACCTTCATCATGCAAAAGGATCATCTGCTGTCATGAGTCGGAGGTTTAGAAAAGAGGGGCTGGGCGTGGTACTAATTCAAGAGCCATGGACTAATAAAGGAAAAATACTTGGTATTCAAACACAGGACTGTAAGTTGTTCTATGATGAAAATCAGAGTACGCCAAGAACTGCTGTTTTGGTTGATAAAACACTGAATTCCTATCCCATTACAGAATTCTTGAAACGGGACATTGTTGCGGTTATGGTTGAGGTGCCTACCAACAGAGGAAAAACTGAGGTCATAGTGGCTTCAGCCTATTTTCCAGGTTGTGCTCCTGAGGTGCCTCCTCCTGAGATCGACTCATTTTTAAAGTACTGCAGAGCAAATAATAAGTCATTCGTAATTGGCTGTGATGCCAACGCACATCATACCGTATGGGGTAGTACGGATATCAACAGTCGAGGGGAGTGCTTGTTGGAATATCTCTCATCAAATAAAGCGTGATACGGTCAAAATTTGGTCAAGGGAAAATAAATCGTAAAATTCGTGTAAATCGGTGAAATCGTTTATTTAAAAAATCAAATTAAATTTCAATTCAATTTTCAAGTTCAATTAGTATAAAATTCAGGAAAAATATTCAGTTAGGCTTCCGCTTTTCCAAATCCGAATTGCCGGGCCTTACGCTTGACCCCTGCCATCAGATTTTGTACAGCCACCTTGTCCACCTTCTTCGCCGCAGAAAGCCAGTTTGCCTTGAACTGCTGCTCGTCCTTAGCAGTTTTTTTGGTCTTCTTTAGGTTCCGCTTGACAATAGCCCAGTATTTTTCAATTGGGCGGAGCTTTGGCGTGTTGGGAGGGTTCTTGTCCTTGGGAACCACCTGCACGTTGTTGGCGGCGTACCACTCCATGGCCTTTTTACCGTAATGGCAAGATGCCAAATCCGGCCAAAACAGTACGGAACAACCGTGTTTCTTCAGGAAAGGCAGCAGACGTTTATTCAAACACTCTTTCACGTAAATTTCTTGGTTGACAGTCCCGGAAGCTATGAAAATGCTGCTTTTCTAGCCACAGGTACAGATGGCTTGCCAAACCAGATATTTCTTTGCGAACTTTGACAGTTTCGTGTGCTTGAAAATATCTGCTACCTTTCCCCTTCCTTTTGCCGTATAAAACTCCTGTCCCGGAAGCTGCTTGTAGTCGGCTTTGACGTAGGTTTCGTCGTCCATTACCACGCAGTCAAACTTCGTCAGCATTGTCGTGTACAGCCTCCGGGATCGCGCTTTGGCCGTCGTATTTTGTTTATCATCGCGATTTGGAGTCACTACCTTCTTGTAAGTCGATAGTCCGGCTCGTTTTTTGGCTCGATGCACGGTTGTAGACGATACACCCAGCTTATTTGCGGCATATCGGAGAGATAGGTTGGGTTTCGCTTGTAACTACCGGCAACTCTCTTTGTCATCTCAGCGGCTTCCGGTTTTCGATTTCCCCCCGATCCAGACTTCCTGGCTGTCGACAAACGTTCCCCAAACACTTTAATTACATTTGTAACGGTTGATTTGGCAACTTTTAGCGATTTTGTCAACTTTGCGTGCGAGTAGCTCGGATTTTCGCGATGCGCGAGCAAAATTTTGATACGCTGCTCTTCTTGCTTGGACGGCATTTTGACAACTGAAAAGTGAATTCCAAAATCAAAATAAGAGCAACATTCTACACACACACACCTTCAAAATGAGGGGTGTTCAGGTTTTTTAAATGCAAAATTAAAAGAAATACGTCAAGTTGATATTGACCAAATTTTGACCGTATCGCCCTTTAATATAGACATATGCAATAAGGGAAACGAACCTACCTTTTCAAATGCTATCAGACAAGAAGTCTTGGATTTGACATTGTGCAATAGTGCAATTTATGAACGTATTTCAAAGTAGGAAGTCTCTGAGGAAACGTCATTGTCGGATCATAGACATATTGTGTTCGAATGGAGTGGTGGAAATCGGTCAACTTTTACATTTTGAAATCCGAGGAAAACAAACTGGGATCAATATGCACAACATTTGAATTTGGAGTTAGAAGGTACAGTACAGAAGGTGGAAAGATTGATTCAGTTCAAAAATTGGAATCATTTTCATAAAAGGTAAATGACATGATTTTAAATTCTTTCCATATTAGTTGTCCTATCAAGGAATCGTCCTCTAACAGGGATGTTCCGTGGTGGAACTCTAAGTTGGAACGTCTGCGTAAAACATCTCGTAGATTGTTTAATAAAGCGAAAAGAACCTCAGATTGGACCCCCTATAGGAGCGCACTTACTGAGTACAATAAAGAAATAAGAAAATCTAAACGAAGATCCTGGGTTCTAACGTGTGAAAACATAAGCAATAGTCCGGAAGTCACAAGATTTCAGAGGGCTCTTGCAAAGAATCATACGATTGAACTTGAGAATCTGAAAAATGAGGATGGAGTTTTTACAAAAACTTCTAGTGAAATTTTAAAGCTGATTATGGAAACACATTTTCCTGGATCAGTTTTGTGTGTAGATCCAATCAAAGATGGATCACTTGAAGTTGAAAAAAGTTCTACAAGGACATCTCAAATGTCTGTTGGAGCGAAAATTGCTGCAAATGACTTGGCTGACAAAATCTTTAAAAAAGCCAGGGTAGAAAATGCGTTGAGATCTTATCAGCCTTACAAAACTGTAGGAATGGACGGGATATTTCCAGCATTACTTCAAAACGGCGAAGCAGTGTTGATCTCGCCATTAATTGAGATTTTTAAGGCAATTTTAAGACTCAACCATATTCCAACTTCATGGATGCAAGTAAAAGTTATCTTCAAACCTAAAGTAGGAAAGCGAGACAAGACGCATCTTAAATCATACAGACCCATTAGTCTTTCATCAGTCCTATTATAGACTATGGAAAAAGTGTTGAATGATTATATCAATTCAAATTACATGAACAAGTATCCACTATCCGAGTTCCAGTTTGCTTACCAGTCTGGTAAGTCAACAGTTACGGCACTGCATAGTGTGGTTTCAAAAGTAGAAAAAGCTCTATCGGTAAAAGAAATAGCACTTTGTTCTTTCTTAGATATTGAAGGAGCTTTCGACAACGCTTCCTATTCATCTATGGCTCGTGCCATGAAGAAAAGGAATTTTGACATGAACATAATTAACTGGGTTCATACCATGCTCGCAAAAAGAGAAATCACTTCAGAGCTGGGAAGTTCGTCTATTACAATACGGGCAACAAAAGGTTGTCCCCAAGAAGGAGTCCTCTCACCACTTATGTGGTCCTTAGTTGTAGACGAGCTTCTAAGAAGCTTAGAGGAAAAAGGTTTCGAGGTTGTAGGTTTTGCAGACGATATAGTCATTATAGTGAGGGGAAAATTTGACAACATCATTTCAGAAAGAATGCAATGGGCCCTTAAATTTACCCAGTCTTGGTGTATCAAGGAGGGCCTTAGCATTAATCCAGCAAAAGTTGTAATTGTACCTTTCACTAGGAAAAGGAAGTTTAGTCTAAAAGCGTTCCAGCTAGGAGGATTAAAGATCCATCTTAGTGAACAGGTTAAATACTTAGGAGTGATACTGGATGCCAAACTGAACTGGAATGCTCATCTTGAGTGTGTGATCGGTAAGGCAACCAGTGCTTTCTGGATTTGCTCAAAAACATTTGGCAGAAAATGGGGTCTAAGACCAAAAATGATAATGTGGATTTATACATCGATAATACGTCCAAAACTATCGTATGCTTCTCTTGTGTGGTGGCCAAAAACAAAAGAGGCTACTGCACAGAAAAAGCTTACAAAACTTCAACGGCTAGTGTCCATTGCTATAACAGGAGCGATGCGCAGCACTCCATCAAATGCGTTGAATGCAATGCTAAATCTGCTGCCTTTGCACGAATACGTGCAACTAGAAGCGGAAAAGAGTATGCTTAGACTTAAACGGTTGAAAACTTTCATGTCTGGTGACTTAGTCGGTCACCTGAGCATTTCACAAAGCTTTCAAAATGGGCCAGTGATGTATATGAATGGAGACTGGATGAAACCTGTGGAAAACCATGACATCCCTTAGGGTAGGTCCATTAATTTTGTCACGCAGTAATGGGGGAGGGGGGGTTTGGGAAAACGTGACGATCCATACAAAAAAATTTGATTTTCCATACAAAAAACGTGACAAGGGGGGGAGGGGGGGTTGAAAAAAGTCAATTTTTGCGTGACTTAATTAATGGACGTTCCCTTACAAGATATGTGAAACGTCACGTATAGATTGGGAAGTCGGAGGTCCCACTGTTCGTCATGGCTCCATAAAATTCTTCACAGATGGCTCAAAATTTGGAACAAAAACGGGAGCAGGAATCTTCGGCCCTGGGGTAGAAATCTCAGTGGCGATGGGAAACTATCCAACGGTTTTCCAAGCGGAGATCTTTGCTATAATAAAATGTGTTAACGTTTGTCTGAAGAGAAAATATAGATATGCAAATATTTGTATTTTTACAGACAGCCAAGCGGCACTCAAAGCGTTAAGTAATTATAAATGGCAGCATAATTAATCATCAATTAAAAGAGAGATTTGAGCAATAAAAAATGAAAAAAGTGCCACTAAATTATTAAGGCCTGTGCCAACAAATAATGTGTGATCAGCATTAAAAAATTAGGAATGAGCAATAAAAGATGAGAAAAGATCTTCGGATAATCTAATTGTGACCGGTAAATCTATCAAATAAAGCAACAGCTATTAGTATATGTGCAATTAAATATGGCAGTATATCCGCCAAATTATGTAATTTGAGCACTAAACTATTGCATATGTCTTTCAATTTTATTGGATTTTCCCATAAAAACAGTAAAATGAGCAATGGATATTTATATGGTTATTTATTTATCCATTGCTCATTTTACTGTTTTTATGGGAAAATCCAATAAAATTGAAGACATATGCGAATAGTTAGTGCTCAAATTACATAATTTGGCGGAAAATACTGCCATGTTTAATTGCACATATACAATAGCTGTTGCTGTTGACAATTTACCGGTCACGATTAGATTATCCGAAGATCTTTCTCATCTTTGTGCTCATTCTAATTTTTAATGCTGATCACATATTGTTGGTACAGACCATAATAATTTAGTGGCACTTTTCATTCTTTGGTGCTTTTTCTGAATTACTAAGTGCAGGTAAATATTTTAGTCATTATAAATGCACATCCAAACTTGTCTGGGAATGCATTCTTTCATTGCGAAAGGTGTGCCAAGAGAACTCGGTAAATTTATTCTGGGTTCCGGGACACGGTGGCATTGAAGACAATGAAAGGGCAGACGTGCTTGCTAAACAAGGTTCAAAAGCACAGTTTATTGGCCCAGAACCATTCTGCGGTATATCATACTGTGCCATAAAAATGGAATTAAAATCTTGGGAAGAGCAAAGGGTGATGACCAATTGGTTGCCCGAGGTTGACCGGACATTGCCCGAGTAGATATCATTCGAAAAACATTGGCCAGGCTCAGAATGATATCTGTCGTTTCTGTAACATGGAACGTGAAACCTCGGAACATCTGCTTTGCAGTTGTGATGCTGTGTACAAGAGCAGACTTAAATTTCTGTACAGTGGCTATATGCAACCTAAAGAAATTTGGACTGCAAATCCTGGGAAGGTGGTGGGTTTTATAAACTCAATTTTGCCTGACTGGGAGACGCGTCTTAGGCTGGTCACATGACAAATGGTGATCTAGTTTTTGGATGCGAATTAGTATAGTAAACAGGGGTATACCACAAAAGTTCAACTCAGTGGACGCAGTGGTTCTACGCCCCAACAAAAAAAAACAATAAAAGACTCGGTATTAAACTTGTAAACGTAACATTGACTAAAGAAATAACAAAAAGACAATTAACGAAAAAGACGAACGGACTCAAATTTTTCAAACGTGGCTCCTTCCGAATCATTTGCAACAGCGTCTTCTTGGACGACATGCTCCGTGTACGGCTGGCAAAATGATTCGAAAAGATTTACGCAACGATATCATCAAAGGCCTGGCGTAGAGGTATCTACTCTATTCAGAGTCCCGCCAGTAAACCTTAAAAATAAAAATTATCACGTTTGCCATAATTGGAACACTGCACCAGCTATCGCCATAGTTTTAAATTTTGGTTCCTTCGATGGCCAATCGCATGTGTTTCTTGTTGAAGTGGCCATAAAAGAAACACATTTATGGCCAAATGGTGCAAGATATCTGATGTTTTGAGAAAAATGCGTTAAGTCTATCTCTTGATTTCCGATCAAATTTTAAATTCTATCTCCAACCTACCGTACACTGACGAAACTTTCAACACTTTCTCTTCATATTATTCATTCTAGAAAACATTACTGTCCACTGTTGGTGCCTCGTGGTGATGAGCAAACATCTCCTTCTACATCAAATAAATGTCATTTCTACCTAAGACATACGTGTAGTCACAGTGCAAAAAAGAGTTTTACTTGTTGCAACGGTGTTATTTTGAGTATTTTTGGAAATATTGTCTCGTGGTTTTCATTTCGGAACATAAGTTGAAGATGTGTGAAACGTTGATTTAACAAAAGATTTGTGAACGTTTTATAGAAATGGCCAAAGGCGCTCGATAGTCGGAGGAGGAACGACAATTTAACAGTGTTTCCAGTCTAAGAGTAGCGATTCAGGAGTGTTGGGCCAAAATTGACATGGCAACACTACAAAAGCAGTCGGTGCCGAATCGGATTTTTGAGGTTATCCGAAACGGAGGAGGCCATACCAAATACTAACTATGGATGAATTTCGAAATTTGTCACACAGCATTACTATTTTTTTATAATTTATAAGGTGCGGCTAACCGAATGTCTAGCCTATATTCTTATTTTTTTTTTCGATTTTCTGAACTAAAACAAATGTTTGATTTTCTTGAACATTGTATTAGATGAACATAAATGAGTTGATTCCAAAACCAAAAAAATAAGCACAATGAGTTAGTTTGGTTGGTAAATGACTAGACTGGCTTTGTCGGTCTGCCATTCTCAGATTCCCGGGTAATGATCAGTTTTTCTCTAGATCCTCTCAGAAACTTTAAAAAATTTTGCTTACCAGAAGGGTAAGTGAAAAGCCTGAGATTTTCGTTCTGTGCATGCAACATTTAATCATAATGAGCATGCTCGGTGTATGTACTTTAATAAAAAAAAACTTACCTTGACAACTAATGCCTTCTGGTATTCTATACAAACTTCGTTTGATTCGGTGAAATTAAAAAAAAAACTCAATTAAATATCCTAACGGCAACGTTTTCAACATGTCCGTATTTTGTCGTGTTCAACCATTATAGAAAAAAAAGAGTATCCAATAATGGACGACGTGATGAGCCAGCCACACATTATTATACATTCGGTCATAAACGCCTCGTTACGACACGTGCATGGAACTTCATTTAAAAAGAAATCATCCTGCAAAGCTCGCAGCGCCATTTACATACTCTCGGTGTAGCTGGCACATACTTCATCCTTTTATCCGTCGCACCCACATTTTGTACCGAATCTATATTTTAATCTTAAAATTTCGTTCATCTTTCGCTCAGTTCATCGTTATGATTATTATCGTACATCCGTGGCTCGAACCCTGGCTAAAAAAGCGGGTCGCCATCGCCCAAGGTTCATACCTACTGTTCTGTACAAAAGATAAGGGTATGCGGCTTCGGGGTTGGGATTTGCTCTGCCCCAAAAAGCGCTTCTTATTCGCTGTCCCTTGCCATGCCTCGGATCCCGCGTGAATCCTCGCCGATGATGGTTCGCAGTTTATCGTTGTCTTTTTATAGGAGCCTGTATCTCCCCGGGTAGACCTGCAGACGCCTGTCATAAGTGGGACCGTTTGGCAACGAACGACCAAACGGGGAGAAAATGTGGATGTAGCCTACTTCAGCAGGCCAAACACTTTACCACACACACCGAACAGGAGCCGAGTGGAAACCAGCCCGATTCAATTACCATAAAATAGAAACTTTAAGCTCTGATTTCTGGCGTTGACGTTTTTGAAGATAATGGTTTTATGTTTTTTTCATATCGCGCAAAAACGAATTTATGCTCCGACGAGCGAAAGCACCATGTAAAGCGCTATTCCAACGGACCAGGACTACTTATCAATGCGTTCTCTCTCTCTCGCTCTCTTCCCCTTTCTCTATCCGGGAAGGTACCACGGTGGGTTTGGGATGAAAGGAAAAAGCAGCACACAGATTAATCCAATTCATATCGCAAAAGAGGTTGCCTTTTGTTCATGCTCTGACATTTTACATGACCGTCTATACAGCCACAATAGATTGATGGAAAATGGTTATTAATTATACACCCTTAGCGTTATATACTATGCTAATTAGGGACTAATCAACACTTGACGCTTGAAACCTAAGAACCTCGGTACAGTGTTCTCGTATTAATCGGGTGTTTTAACAATTTAGCAGCTCTCTGAAAAAAATAGGATTACTGCATGACCCAGTTTTTTACCAGGGTAGGGAGATGAAATAAACAGTCAACAATGCTTTAATTTTGTGGCTCCCACTTCTATTTAAAAATTTTTTTTTTCATTATCATAAGTTCAGCAAATAAACGTTACTAAATCCCTAGGGAAGATGTAAATGCGAACTAAGATAATTTAAGGGATGTGATCGTTAAAGGAGTTTAAATTTTAGTAAATCCTTTGTCAACTTTTAATGAGGGATGACAGCTTGCCCCAAATCTTCTATGCGGTTAACAACGGTGATGTTAATTTTTGCCATCCTTTCAAGCATTTTCAATTGAAGCTGTCATTGTAAAAAGTTAAAACAAGCCGGATATTTTCTTAGATGTGTCAGTTACATGATCGAATAACTTTAATTATAAATTAAATGGAGAGCAAGATGCCGTCCTCATCATCCAAGTATGGCCTCCATCATGGCTGATTTATATCCTAGAGGGTTTTGAAAGCTTAGAAATAAACAAACAACAGAACACAAATCTACTAAACAAAGACCAAGGCAATGGTTACACATGACTCTTCAACTTACTACCCAAACGACATCAAACCCGACGAAGCGGAGCACCCGCTGCTACACAATAAGTATGTTAGGTATAAATGAGAAAGAAGCGAATTAGATATTAAGTACACTTGTTTTTGACTCAGGATAGGTATAGACAAACTAATAATAAGATAGGTATAAACAACATAATGATAGGTAAACGTTTTGTATTTAGAAAATAGTATATATACAGCAGGTGGCGAAGGTTTTCTTTCAGTCGAGTTATTAGTACGAGACACTGAAGAAGTCTGCACATTGTAGACGAAATACGCGTATCTGTCGAAGATAAGCAAAGGTAGTTGGAATTAAATGGAAGATACTAATTCTTCTTCTAATTTCTAGTGATTTATATCGCCACTTTGAAATTTTGAAGATACAAATCCGAAAAACTACACAGACATCATTTGAAAATAATAATTATTTTTAAGCTGCTCTGCATAATACAAAGTTCGGCATCTTGGCAGTTTCTTAAGTTTGTATCGTTAAAATTCGAAGTGGCGATGTAAATCGACCGAGATGGCGGTCACCGTTAAATTAGCAACTGAACTAGCAACGAACAACTTAGACTGTTTGTTTTTCACTACTTTCGCAATTCAACTTCAGTACTCGCGTTACTCGACGTATCCTGTCATCCAAGTTGGCTCGCCCCCTTGGCCGGAAATGGCGCGGGAGTAATCGGCATTAGCAGGCAAGTACATTAATTCAACATCTCATCCGCTACCTGATAGTTCCCTGGTTTTCAGCATATTCCCGGTAAAGTTAGCAACAGTAAAGGGTGTTTCGATCAAAATTTGGTCGACTTAAACTTGACGAATTTAATTTCATCAAATTTTGCGCACCCCTCATTTTGAAGGTGTATGCGTGTAGCATCATGCCTCTATTTTGATTTTGAGATTAGCACTTCAGTTATCAAAATGTCGTCGAAGGAGAAGAAGCAACGCATCAAAATTTTGCACGTGCATGGCGAAAATCCAAATTACTCTCACGCCAAGTTGGCGACATTGTTGAATGTGGCTAAATCATCTGTTGCCAACGCATTAAAAGTGTTTGGTGAACGTTTGTCGACAGCTAGGAATGCAGGTTCGGGGGGGAAATCGAAGGCCGGAGGCCACAGCGACAACAAAAAGGGTTGCCCACTGTTTCGAGCGGAATCCCAACCTCTCCGTCCGAGATGTCGCAAAGAAGCTGGGAGTGACGCCTTCAACCATGGATAGTGCTAAAAAACGAGCTGGACTGTCGATTTACAAGAAAATGGTGGCTCCAAATCACGACGATAATCAAAACACGTCGGCCAAAGTGGGATTGCGAAAGTTGTACACGACGATGCTGACAAAGTTTGATTGCGTGGTACAGGACGATGAAACTTATGTCAAGGCAGACTTCAAACAGCTTCCTGGACAGGAATTGTATACGGCAACAGGGAAAGGTGGCAGATATTTTCAAGCACATTAAACTGTCAAAGTTCGCGAAGAAATATCTGGTGTGGCAGGCCATCTCTACCTGTGGCTTGAAGAGCAACGTTTACATTGCGACCAGAACCGTCAACCAGGAAATTTATCTGAGCGAGTGCCTACAAAAACGTCTACTGCCTTTCCTGAAGCGACACAATTGTTCCGTTCTATTTTGGCCGGATTTGGCATCTTGCCATTACGGTAAAAAGGCCATGGAGGCCAGAGCTCCACCCAATCGAACAATATTGGGCCATCGTCAAGCGGAATCTAAAGAAGACTCAAAAAGCAGTTGCGAGCGAGAAACAGTTCAAGGCAAACGAGCGTTCTGTGGCGAATAATGGACAAGGATACTGTACAAAATCTTATGGCAGATGTTAAATGAAAGACCCGGCAATTCGCATTCGGTGGAAAGGAAGCTTAGCTGAATATTTCACCTGTAATATGCATTAACTGATCTTGAAAAAGAAAAATAATTTGGCCTATAAATAAAAATTTTAATCGACTTACACACATAACTGTTTGACCAAATTTTGATCGGAACACCCTTCATGTGCGCACGCCAAAGCAGCTGCATGGATTCTGTCTTCGGCATTTACTACCAAAACGTGAGAGGACTACGCACGAACACTTCTCAACTCCGTTTTATACTTTCATCATGCGATTACGACGTCCTGGTTCTAACTGGCCTCAAGTGGACATTCAGGATTGTGAGTTATCTACGGGTTATCATATCTTCCACTGCGACCGTAATCAATCAACCAGTCAGCTCTCCAGAGGTGGTGGCGTACTTATTCCCGAGCAGGATTGCATAACTTGATAACTGGCCTTGGTATTTAAAAGTTCTGATTAAGAGGTATAATACCTGAGGATAATACCATAAAATTGTTCCCACAGAGTAATACGAATACCAAATTGGGGTACCAAAATAGTACCTCTCAGGTATTCCCAGGTATCCGAAATAACATGTTTTGTTATTCGAGAGATATTTTGCTTGCAATTCTAAGGTATTTTGCTTAGGTATTTTACGTCTTCATCTGAGCTCTTTATTACCAAGGCCAGTTATCAAGATCAAAATTAGGTTTTCATATATTGTGCTCTCCTGCTCGGATTGCGGTTAAATTTAACCATTCATGAGAAACTGTCATGCTTGAGTATTGCGACCATCTGGAGCAAGTAACAGTGTGCATTAACCTGGAACACCTGTTGCTTTTCATCACCGGAATCTATCTTCGTCCTCTCTTCAGCCCGGATTTATACAAGTCTCACACCGATGCTCTACAAACCATAATCGAAAGATCTTCGTCTCGCAATATTATCCAGGCACTGGGCAACTACAATCTCCCGTTTTTAACTGGAGCTTCAACGAGGATATAAACGGTTATTTACCATCGAATGCGCCTACGGAGCAGGAACTGGCACTTACGGGACCGATGCTCATCAGCGGACTAGTCCAAGTTAATTCACTTGTAAATTCAAATAGAAGGCTCTTGAACTTAGTCTTTGCTACTGAAACGGATGCTATCAACTTACTTGAGCCTCCTGTTCCACTCTTGAACATCGATCAGCATCACAATCCATTCATTTTGAAATAAGACGCTCACTGCAATTCACCCATTAAACCTGATTTTGATACGTTTTCTACTGAATTGAACCTCAGGTTCTGCGATTTAGATTCCATGAATAATGTATTGGCTACTATTAATTGCCAACAGACTTTAGAGGGTGATTCCCTCGATGCTATCTCTGACCAATTTGACGACAAACTGTATGAAACTCTCTATGCGTGAGTTCCTCTCCGACGGTGGATTACACGGCCAACTTCTGTGCTTCCCCGGTGGAATCCAACGTTACGCAATCTACGGAATATGCTACGCAAGTCGCGAAAACGACAGCTCATTTCCAGAACTAACGAAACTAAAAGTAATCTCCGTTGAATCGAAATGAGGTACAAAGTAGGTACTACTAAAGTCATGATATGAGGAACACGTCCAGCGATTGCAAATAAACCTGAAGCAAAACCCAGCGGCATTTTGGAAGCTTGTGAAGTCACAACGATCTTGTGATAGTATTCCTAACACAGTTGAACTCCTCGGAGTCACCGCTAGCACCCCTTTCGATGTTACTAACTTGTTTGCGTGCTTCTTCCAACCACTTTATAGCACAAATTGCTACCTCTGTATCCACATAGTTTCGACAACATACGGGAGTTCAATATGAACTTCCCAGCGCTTTGTTTCTCGCCGGATGACGCCATGAAAGCCTTGAACGACCTTGATGTTTCAAAAGGCCCTGGTGTAGATGGAATTCCACCATCTTTTCTTAAGTTTTGCTCTCGCTCTCTTGCTGTACCGATATGCTGCATATGTAACCCTTCGTCAAGAAAGAGGAAGTTTCCTGGAATTTGGAAAACTGTGTCAGTTGTGACAATGCATAATGCAGGAAAGCGAAACTTAGTTAAAAACTATCGTGGAATATCGCTTCTCTATTGCATCAGCAAGATCTCTAAAACGTTAGTTCACAACACTGTGTACAATGTTGTTCATCCTTTAATATCGGAGATCCAGCGTAGATTCTACGATTCTGCATACAACTGCGAGTTTGCTGTGCTATACCAGGACGTTGTTTCGAGAGGTTGAATCCCCAAGGCAGATCGTAACTATCTATGCAGATTTTTCTAGGGCACAATCGGAAATTTAAAGGCTGTAGGGTTCCCAATTTGGTTCGTTGAGTGGATTGTCTTTTATTTGACCGACCGCCAGTGCTTTGTTACGATAAATTCCATACGTTCGAGAACTTTTGCAATTACTTCAGGAGTACCACAAGGAAGTGTGTTCGGCCCAGTGGTCTTTGTTTTTTTCGTTAATGGTCTGTGCCCTCGTATTTCTTCGTCCAAGCATATGTTCGCCGATGACCTGAAGATTTTTAGAGTTGTTATATCCGCACTTGACTGTCTTGTCCTTCAAAACGATATTAACGAACTACTGCTGTGATGTAACGATAACGGCATGAGGGTTAACATACCCAAATGTAAGGTGATTACGTTCTCCCGTCAAAACGTTTGCATTAAAATAATGGACAAACATTTTCATGGGTTTACCTTCGCCTGGACTAACAAAACTACCCATTCAGCATCAATCATAGTAACCCATGAATCAGCAGACAAAATTTGACAGCTCAATCAGTCAAAGTCTAACCGAGATGGCAAAATCAGTGAAGCAACTCCGTTCAGAAGCGTGCGCGTTCAAAGAACGACACCTCGCCGCATCAAAAACGGACAATGTGCGGCACTTTGTGTCCGCAGATTACGTTCGTTCCGACATCTACAACATCTAGGCACTATTAGACAACAATCAGAGCATCAAAGGAAAGCCCGGTTCATGCCGACCGACGACCTTGAGCGACAAGAAGCTCCAAAGGATGCTGAAGAGGAAGACCGAGGGAACAGTGGCTATATCGCTGCGTGCGCTTGGCTGGGAGACTGGTTCAACCGGACACACGGTGAAAAGGTACCTGACGAACATGAACATACATGTCAGGAAGCGGAATTCGCGTCCACTGATTTCGGAGCTGTAGGCAATGACGCAGCGGGAGCGGCTGAATAAGATGGTCAACTCGAATTTCCTGGCTAATCACGACGGGGTGGTGGTGATGAATGACGAGACCTATCTCACCCTCGATGGCAACGGCTGGCAGGGCATTTCGTATTTACTTCCCCCACGGAGGAAGTGAGCTTAGAGGTGAAGTTCATTTCAAACATCAAGTTCCCCAAGAAGGCTGCTGTGGCTGACAATCAGCGATACGGGGATGTCATAGCCGCTCTTCTTTCGCTCCGGACTGGCCGTGAACGGATAAATTTATATTACAAAATGCATGCCGGAAGTTGCGTCGTTCACCAAGAAATACCATAACAGGGAAGACTCGGTATTCTGGCCAGATCTGGCGTCGGCCCACTACTCGAAGCGATCGTTGAAAGAGATTGAGCGGCTGAATATCGATGTGGTCCTCAAGTCGGTGAGCCCGCCCAACGTCCCCCAGCTGCGTCCTATCCACAATTTTTGGGCCAACCTGAAGTGTAAGATCTACTCCAACAATTTCGTCGTGAAAACTAAGATGGAATTGATAAATAAAACGAAGAAAGAACTCAAAAATATGCCTACACGCATGTTTTCATCCACCACGGCGAATGTTCCGGTTAACTGCCGGAAGGCCGCTCGCAAGGACGTATAATTTTTTTGAAAGTAAACTTAAATAATAACTTTTCAAGGGAAATTTATCAAAAGCAATTCTTCATCACACATCAATACACAGTTGGTGAAGTTCCACGAGAGCAAGTCACATCTACTTGCGATCTAGGTGCTCCAATTGACTCCAAGTTATAATTTAACAAACACGTCGCGCTGGTTACGGCCAAAGTCTCGACGGTTCTTGGATTCATTCGACGTCACACCTGGAACTTCATAGATATCTACGCACAAAAGACATTATTCTGTACCTTAGTCCGTAACATACAGGAATACGCGGCCGCTATCTGTTCACCATATCACGCATCACTGATCATCAGAGCCCAACGAACTCAAAAGCTCTTCATCTTCTAGGCGCACAATCATTCAGCAACTGGTTGTCTACGAACTGTTAGGCGGCAATATAGACTGTCCGGAACTCTTACGCGAAATCCCCCTTCACGTCCCACCCTGACAGTTAAGAAGCGCACTACTAGTACCTGTTACCGGACCAGTTATGGCTTCAACAATCCTCTTGTCCCCTGCCTGCGAGCTTTCAACGATACCAATGCTTGCTTTGACTTTAACATTAGCAAAAACGTTTTTAAAAATAGGATTAAGAATAGTAGGTAGAGTAGTCTGCACGATTTTAAGTCGAAGACGAAGAACAATAATAAATAATTTTAGAAAATTGGTGAAGCATAACAATGAGGGCAACTTTTCAGGGAGTTTAAACCATTGAATGTCTAATTTTGGAGTTCGATTGGTAGCAAAGACTTCTTGGCTAGGTAGTTCATACAAATGTCAGCAACAAGTTCTTGAAAAATAAAGTTCGCTATCTCGAAATGTAGACTACATAGAAATTTGTAAACATTTTAGACTTCATGAGGTTTTGGTGGAAGCAATCAAGACAAATATGCCATGACCTGGGTTTTATGGGTGTCCTTTTACAAAACCTTTGTAGGAATTCATAAAACTTAAAATGTTCTCGCACGAGCATGACAGGATGGTGGTTGAAGTTTTCAGGCGCAAATCATACGCTGCCATCCGAGATATTAAAAAAAACGCTAATCTTGATCAAAAGTTTCGTTCAAAATCGTTCAAAATCCACAAGGAATCATATTGTAACGACCAGCAGAATGTGGCAGCACAAAATCTTGTAGTGTGATGGATGATGAAACCTGCACAAAAGTGGGTTTTTAAAAGATTTCAGGTCATCACTGCAAAAGACTAGTTCGATGTCCCAGAGCACCAACGGAAGTAAATATTCACGCATTCAGCATTTTGTACGCGCGGGATGCAAAATGCTCCCTTGGTGACGACTTCAACCATAAGTGGACATATATAAAGCTATGTCCATTAAGTATCTGGAATAAGAATATCATCTGTATCTCGGTAGCGAATGGACATACAAATAAGTTTAATACATCAAAACAAAGGTAATTTACTGTACTTTGAGCAAAAAATATCAATTTAAATCCTTTCTCTTCATTTCTAATAAAAATTGGCACTTTCTTTTGCATTCCTTCCATCAAACGCTGCACACCTCCGGATTCAACTGCCTTGGCACATTTGTTCCACATTTTGATTATCTGAATCGCGTCTCGAGCTGTTTTTTAACTTTTCTTGAACTTCCGCTTCATTATTGCCCACAATCTCTCGATGGGACGGAGCTACGGGCAGTTGAGTGGATTTATGTTTTTATCGATGAAATCTACGCTGTTATCGCGGTACCAGTGAATGACTTTCCGGCTGTAGTGACAACTCGTCAAATCTGGCCAAAGCTTCACGGGACCTTTATGGGCTTTAATGAAAGGGAGTACGCGGTTTTTGAGGCATTCTTCCTTGTACAGCTTCGAGTCCATCGTCTTATTCGTCACGAATACTTTGGTCTTAGCTCCGCAGCTGCATATCCCTTGCCAAATCATCAGTTTTTTTTTTTGGCGAATTTGCCCATAAAGGCAAACTTAAACTTTGCAGGAACATCTCCACGTGCCATCGCCATGTAGAGTGTTTGGCCAGGAAGCTGTTCGAAACCCATTTTGACGTAGGTTTCATCGTCGATGAGCAGGCATCCTTGGTACTTCGTCAAAACCTGCTGGTACAATTTCTGAGCTCGAGTTTTGGTGACGAAACTTTGCTTGAATGTTCTGTTTGGTTGCTTGCTGGCTCGATAAGAACGATATCCTGCTCGCAAACGAATTCTTCGAACGGCACTGCGAGTTCCACTACGACGCTTACCTTGAGGCACTCGATCTACGCTCTTTTCCTCCCTGAAACGTTTGAGCACATCATACACGGTTGATTTGACGATTTTCAACGTTTTTGCGATTTTTATTGCGGGCCACGTTGGATTATCATCGTGAGTGTGCAGAATTTTTTCCATCCTCTCGGCTTCCATCTGGAATAACTTTTAACTCACTGCACGAAATACCGTGAAATTTATACCACAAAAAGTGGGCGCCAAGGTAAACCAGCTCGTGCCGCTGCAACACAATAAGTGATTCCGGATTCTAACTGGACAGAACTTTACGACAAATTAGATTTCACACTGCTCGCCTATTGACTTCTCTGCCGCCATTAGTATTAATAAGCAGTTTCACTAATACAATCGTTTTGCTGGTTGAAAATAAAAACAAACCGCTGTCAACCTGAACGCTTTGACAGCTTATCTCGTGGTTGAAAACAATAAACAAATCGATCCTATACGTGTAAAGCAGCACGCCAGTATTAGTGACATCTTCCTTCGAGAAGTCTTTATACTTACACT
>JASCZW010015466.1:0-20499 GCA_034211315.2 Aedes japonicus | reverse complement strand
ACTTACCCTTTACATTCCTTCCAGATATTTGGAATATAAGAACGAGTCCTAGTAACCAAGCAACACCATGCTAGAGGTAACTGGCTCCAATACTCGACTTCTTGGGCTTTGAGTATGGTTGTTCTTACCACACAATCATGCAAGTGCCAAAATGGTACCTGGCATCCAATGTTTTCCCGTAACAACTGAGGAAATGCATTTTTTCATATGAAGGTTTACTGGCGGGACTCTGAATAGAGTAGAAACCTCTACCCACTGCCTTTGATGATGTTGCGTAAATCCTTTCAAATCATTATGCCAGCCGTACCCGGATCATGTAGTCCAAGAAGACGTTGTTGCAAATGTTTCGGAAGGAGCTACGTTTAAGAATTTTGAATCTTTTCGTCTGTTTCTTCAATTTTCTTTTTGTCATTTTGTTAGTCAGTGCTACGTTTACAAGTTTAATAAGGCGTTTCGTAATTTCTTCAGTCTGTTGTAGTTTAGTCCGTTTGTGTGTCATATATGTGCTCTGAAAGTCTTCTGAAGCAGTATTCTCGAACCAAAAATAAGACTCATGTTGGATTAATTTACCGATTTCTTGTTTCAGAAGCTGTATTTATGAATATGATGTTTGATGAAAGTGTTGGGCTTGGCTAAATCTACAACTCTTTTTTAACAGTGCATTGTTCTAACTGTAATATCGAATTTTAAATATTCATTGTAATATGCAAATGATTTTCAATGATGAATATTATTTGAACACAAGATTATTCCGTTCTCACGCCTTAGACGTTTAAGTTAGAGCAGCACTTACACAAATTTCATAAATTGACCAAACATCCGGAAGGTCAATACATAGAATACAAGTGCCAAAGTCTTCAAGTTATTTAAAAAAATTGAACCACAGAGTTCTAATTTAAACAATTGATCACTTTTACGGTTGCTCTGGATCATCCGGAGACCCACCAGGTAGCCTTGAGAGTCAATTTGCAAATCACAAGTGCCAAGTATTCAAATTGTGCTTGTGGAAATACTTTAGAACAAACCTGTATAGTTCTAAGGCTAATTTAAACAATTGAGCACTTTTTAGGTTACCTGGTGGCCCTATGCAGATATCAAGTGCAAAATGATACCTCAAGAAATATTTTAGAGAGAAAAACCCGGAGAGCTCTTAGACAAACTGCATAGAATAGATCACTTTTACTGTTATTCCTGATCATCCGGAAGGGCATAAGGATTCTGTATCATCTTTTGCGGCAACTGATGACCATCTGAAGTCCGACTATAAATGGCCATGAATCTGCTGAACAATTTTGCCTGAAATCTCATCTTACCAAATTAATCATCTCAATTGGTGGATTGTACTGAAGATTCTAATACCGCGGTTTTCCCCGGTTCCCGCGCTAGAGGAAATCGGCATTGAAAATCCACGCTATTCCGATATTCCTTTTTCCATAGGCGACTTTGCGGGATTACATGCAGCCAATCCGAAATTGTTCACAACCTTTTCCACATGCGCCTGCTGCGAAAGCTGAAGAATTCCAGCTTGCCGGTCGTACGCGATCTTCATTCCCAGGAAATGATGTGCGTCTCCACAATCAATCAAGCAGAAAACAATTGACAGTTGCTTCTTCAAACGAAAGATGGACTCCAATTTCCTCCCCGCGATCGCTTCAGATCGGCAGTAATCATGACGAGATCGCCGGAAACCCAGCTTGGATAATTCGATGTTGCATTTTTCATTCCAGCAACGCGGTGATTGCTTTAGCCCAAATAGCGATTTCATCAATTTACACATAATGTTCGATGGAGCCTGGACGCCTTCCGGGATTCCCACGTATACATCCTCCTTGAGATCTCCATGTAGGAACGCGGTTTTAACATCCATCTGGTGAAAATGGAACTGCCTGTGGACGCTTACAGTTAGCGCGGTCCTGATGGTAGACAGCTTTGCAACTGGTGTATAAGTCTCTTCGAAGTCCACGCCGTGACATTGCAAGTAGCCGTTTGCTACCAACCGGGTTTTATAACGGGCAGTAAGACCATCTTCATCTTCCTTCACGCAAAATAGCCATTTGGATTTAAGGGGCCTTACACCACGCGGGCAGGACGTCACATCGTTTACCTCCATCGATCTAAGTTCGACATTGATAGCCTCCAACCAGTTGGCTCGAACATCCCGTCTATCTACGCCTGTCGCTGTAGGAGTATTTGTAAAATACGAGCCACCAGAAGTTGCTCTTCTCCTGTGCTGGAATCCTGCATCACCGTTGAATTGTGGTATGACACACACAGCTTCTCTCGTAGAGGTGCCCCTTAACCTTCTATTTATAAGTGCAGAGCTTGATATAATAACGTGTGCTTTATTAGAAGTTCAGTTTCGAAATGAGAAGATTGATACTTGTCAAAGAAGCCAAGATTGCTGTGATGGAATTTTAACGATTTTTTTAAGTTGCTTTGGGCTGCTTCCATGTCAGATACGCTGTAAAACACACAAATTCCCGCAACACCACACCTGTTTTGTTAGATATTATTTACTGTTAAATGAAGCAGAAGAACAGAGAATCGAACAAAGTAATACAGCAAAACCCAACCACGATATCCCAGTGAAGTTTGACAGCTGTGCCTATTTGGCCGTATGCTGGTTTTCATAGCAGCCAATAGGTTTTATGAAGGTTCTTAAGTGATCATACCATGTTTCACTGGAACATTTTCAAAATCGTTATGGTCTTATAAAGGTTTTAAAAATGTGTTTTCACAACCGCCTATAGAGTGGACCACTTTGTACGAGGGATTGTTGATAGACAAAACAGTTTTGAAATGTACTTTTATCAAGAAAGCCGGGAGGAGTGCTGTATGGCTGAAATAAAACTAAAATTGTTAGTCCCCGTCACATTTTCAAGCCGACTTCCTTTAAGTTCCAAAGTCCTGCTTCAAGCCTAGAATATACCCAGCTTCAAAATATAACACAACTGAGAGTTCCACTGATTGGAATAACAAAGCGTCATTGATATCGACTTAATTGAAATCAATTCCGATTGTTCAATTTCAAAACTAAAAGTAGTTATTCAAAGATACAGTCTGTGAATTCATTATATCCAATCGTTTAAATGCTTATCAATGTCGCTGAAACAGTCAGACCTCTAGCTCAGCACGTTCGCCAATGGCTCGATTTAAAAACGTACATTTTTTTTCAATTTCGATTGCAATTTGAGAGCAGTATTCCCGGATAAAAATAACCATACAATTACAATACAATAATATTAAATGCATATTGTTATTATAATAGATCTACAATTCAATCCATATGCTATGATTTTCAACAATTGTGAAACAATACAATTAATAGCAATCAAATTTGTTCGGAAAATAATGATTTTTTCTATGGTTAAGATACATAACAACCCCCCTTTTCTATTGTTGATGCCTCAGTTTACATCATTAGATTCTACTGTGGTTACAATAGCTCCTATTGTCATCCTATCGTTGTGAACAATGCTTTTAATTGTACATACTATAGATTCTATTGTATGGTTACAATATATTCAATTGTAACTCTATGAGAATTTTTTATTCTGGCTTACTGCCACGAACATCGCTTTCTGCAGAGAATGCCGTCTTTATTGGAGTATTAAATCTTGGTCTGAGAATAGATCGCAATCTCAAATAGAATAAACATGTGAACGATATGACAGTTAAATTATTCAAAATGACACTTAGAAGAATTACCATACGCATACTCTAAAAGGAATAGTGATTTCATCCTTTACATTAAATTAAATGTAAAATGTAGTATCAAATGGTTACATTTCTCCAGTTCGAACAAAATCTCGAATCTTCCTCTTGATGGGTCCCATCAGCACCCGCACAGTGGAAACGGACACGGAAGCAGCGCAATTCTTCCATTTTGCCCGCATTCGCTGGATGTCCTTGACTGCCCTGCCGCTTCGTTGAAGTCGCTGCTATGAACTTGCTCAGTATTTTTCGATTGGTCGATATTCCGGGCAATTCGGAGGATTCATTAGCTTGGGGACAAAATCGATCTTGTTGGAAGCATACCATCCCAAAGCCACCTTGGAGTAGTGGCAGCAGGCCAAATCGGGCCAAAAGATGACTTTACCCCTATGCTTGCAGATGAACGGCAATACAGCCTTTTTCAGGCATTCTTCAATGTAAACTTGGGATGTCATCGTAGAGGATGTGACGAATGTTTCCGTTTTCAGGCCACAACTGCAAATCGCTTTTCGAATCATGACCTTTTTCGTGAACTTGTCGGCAAACACGAACTTGAATCTTCCCGGCACATCCCCACGTGTAGTCGCTATGGAAAACTTTTGACCGAGCTGCCTCAAATCGAGTTTGACAAATTTTTCGTCATCGATCAAAGTGCAGCCCTTATGTGTCGGCAAAAAACGGCCGTACAAGAGCCTTCCACGCTTTTTGGCCAACGAAAAACTCCATGTGCCGGTGCGGATGTTTACAGGCTTTGTACGACTTGTATCCTTCCTTGGCAAGGATGTTACGTACCATTTGAAAGTTGGCGACCACATCTCGGATCGAAAGACCGGGGTTGGCTTTAAAGCACCTCAACACCTTGCTGCGCAGCTGACGATTCCTGGTTCCAGTTTTTCATAGGTCCGCTAATTCCTTTCCACATTCAGGGTTTCCTTGTAGGTTTTGAGCACTCGACAAACTGTTGTTTTCGGCATCTTCAGCACTTTAACCAGCTTGGAACCGGACTACTCAGGATTTTCCAGGTGTTTGTGCACAATATATTTTCTTCTTTCGAGTTCCATTTGACGTTATTTCTGAACGCGATCGACTACTTTGATCAAACTTGCACCAGTTGTTCCAAAGAAAAATGCTAAGATGGAACAGTTGGCCCATTTTTTTTCATTTCAGTGTCCTATTCAAAAATGAATAACGGACCCTTTCGAATTACCACTCCCCTTTAACCGGGGTGCAAGATCTTTTTATGCTCATGCCGTTCCCTCAAATCACTCAAAAGTAAACGTACCCAAATTGAGTAAACACAGATTACTCAACATTAGAAATTGAAGGAAGTTTAACAATAAAAATTACCGATATTGTATCGTTACTTTTTACTGAAAATTGGGTATTTTTTGAAGTTTCAAAAGACAGGAAATTTAACAATTCATTCATTCGGATAAGTATTCTAAATTCGCACTCAAGCAGAAACACCTGTTCAAATGTATTGCAGAAACATATCGGAATCCATTTACGAATGTTAAGATTGTTTTCACGCAGTACACCAAATAATTCTGCAACAATTTTGAACAAATATAATTGTGGATAGGGGAAAGTGCTCTAATGTGGGTCTATGGATCTAGAATTAGACATATCGTAAAAAATTGTCCGTCTTTAATTTTTCTTCACATTGATACGTCAGTGAGACAATACCGCTGTATATTTCTGATTCAGAGGGTAAAAATATTGAATTAATATTTGATTCGAATTTTCAGCATAGGCCGAATCATACATCATATAGAGCAAATTTACGTGTGAATCTTACTTCCCCTCTTTGTTTACACAATCAGACACGTCTGTTTGAAAAAGAACTCAATTACAGATATCGTAAAATCGGATTACCGAACATTCAGCTGTTGAGAATTCGGTAAAACTTTCCAGATGCCTGTAAAAAAATCTAAGTCTGTAGAGAGTTTGAGCTGTTTAGTAACTTGAAATAAGAAGAAAAATTAGTATTTTCCATTAAATTCCAACTACCTTTGCTTATCTTGACAGATACTCGTATTTCGTCTACAATGTGCAGACTTCTTCAGTGTCTCGTACCAGTCGAGTTATTAGTACGAGACACTGAAGAAGTCTGCACATTGTTGACGAAATACGCGTATCTGTCAAGATAAGCAAAGGTAGTTAGAATTAAATGGAAAATACTATTTTTTCTTCTCATTTCCAGTCACTGTCAAAGATTTTTGATTTACAACACTAGAGGCGTGCTGGCGGCGCGCGAGAGGTGTACCAATTTTCTTTCAGTTAGCCTGTAAGTGTCCCACACATGAATTTTCGCAATATAATCAACAAATCATTTGCAACATGAACTTCGTTTTTGTTTCTCAGAAGGTATTGTGTATGACTGAATAATTGAACATCATGTGAAATATTACATGAATGTTCACCAATAAATATGTGTGGATTATTTCCCGTGCAGAATCCAACTTTTTACCTTTTCTACCTTCAGTGTGCTGTTTAAGGTCCACAAAGCAAAAAAAGTCAGTTTGTGTTTGTGCCCCTAACTTATGTCTCCATAAATTTTTTGACAAATTTTTTTAAGAAAATTCTATAGAATTTCCTAAATATTCTATGAAACGTTTCTTGAAATTCTTTCTGACGTTTCTTTATGTATTCTGCGGGAGTTAGTAGGCATCCTACTTCCTTCATCGGCAGTTTTTCGAAACTTTCTTGTTTTTGGAGGAATCCCTGAGCTTGTGAAGTTTTGTGATTCAAAAGAAACCCCTGGAGGATACCCGAAAGAACTACACACAAACTAGAAGGTAATTCCTGAAGTAATTCTTGAATAAAATACTGATTTGTTGGAGAAATCCAAGAGAAATTTGTTGCACAAATTCCATAATCTCATATATTTAATTCTTATCTTGAAAAATTCCGCAAGGGGTTCTTTTTTTAAATTTTTGTATAGGATGTCTTAAAGGATACTTACACATAGGTCTTCAGAAATTACTTCAATAATTTCTTGAAGCAGTCCGTTAGAGTCCGTGTTTGTTACAAAGTACCTCAAGGAGCTATACATAAACCGTTGACTTTTCTGGGAGTGGAAGGGGGGGGGATCCGACCAAGGTCTAAGCTGAAACAAAAATTTCAAAAAAATGTATGGAGAAAAATCTAAAAAGGGGTAGAGGAGTCTGAGATTTTCAAAAAGACTACGTGCTTTATGAACAGGCCCCAAGAGATAACTCCACAAATTTCGGCAGAACTTCCTGCAGTGATTTTACAAAAGTACTGTTCCTTCAATGTGCATATACGCAGAGGAATTTTGAGAAGTTAGAATAATGTTCTCGATGGTTATTTTTGCCATTCAAAGCGGCACTCAGGCAAATAAATTTAGGAGTTTCATAAGGTTCACCTTATAAACGACGCTGTGGAATTTTATAAGGCTAACTTATGAATGGATTTGGTTTCGTACAAGCGTACAAGCGTATACGCCTTTAATCTTTCCTGATTGCAAGCGCTGATATATACTAGTAGGCAAGTCACTGGAACCATAACATCAACGTTCTAGGTTTGAATTCCGGTAGAAGGTCTGAAATTCCCGAACATGTACGATCAGCTGAGCTCTCGCTAATGGTTTTCCTTGCAAATATTTGTAAGGATGATCACCTAAAACCTCGGATGGATTTAGGAGTTTCTGATTTGAAAAAACATCTTCGTAAGAAGTCAGAATTATATATCGGGGATGTAGCAGGAGAAATGCTTAGTTCCAGAACTCTCGATGATACCAGGAAAGGCTTTCTACTCGATTAGCTGTGCTTCCTATACCTAGGGGATTTAAGCGCTTCGATCCTGACTACTGCATCGAGCGTTGACCTAAAGAAGCTGCACACTTTGAGGGAGTTCTACTCGAGTATTAAACAATATCTGAACTTCTTCGAAAGCGGTGAGGAACAAGCCATCGAATATAGCTATCGTGAGTTGTTGAATCATCTACAAGGATATTGATATGGAAGAATCGGATGACTTGGAGAAACCTGCTGTGTTTCAAACGAGCACCTGAAAAGCTTCCATTCTGCTTTTCAGCACATAGTTTTGAGTAATGATTTTTACCCAAGACTTGCTGCAGTTATGTATGATGTATGATATGTACTACCACCTATTATAGCACGGAAACTAAGTCCGACAGCAATGGGCTCTCCTCTCTGTTAGACTTGATCAAGCTTTAATAACCACTGATTATCCTAGTCATGTCATTGTATGAAGGGTCAAAACGGGGTTGGGTGCATCGACAGGCAACATCACTTATACGTATCCACAGGGATATAAAGAATTTCCATCCAACAACAAAATTGAACAATTGGTCAAAAGAGCAAACAATCTAACATGAGGATGCCCCAATGGGCGGGGAGAGGAGCCCACCCTCACTAACTGTTAGCAATGGGGAGTTGGCATTCCCACTCTCCCTATCCAGAATGCTTCAATCGGGTGCCCTGATGGTCACTCCCATTCCCATGAAATATGTATATAATAGTGTATATGTTTATGTGAATGAAAAATACTGCAATCACTTTTATTTATTATTTATGATCTCCATTCGGTTGATCCTTAAATGCAAAAAAAAATGTTTTAAAGTGTTTAAGTGTAGAGTTCTATGGTTTGCGCATGAGCACTGTTTTCGTTTTTTTTCAGCGATAGCAGCAATTTCTCAAAATCTTGATTTGAGTTATCCTGAAAAGTTTTGTTAAATTTTACAAAACTAACATTTATACATTTTAATTTACTTTTGCAATGGTCACTATTTGCTGCTTGACGTTGATTTTATAACAGCAATCCGCTTTTATTTTTGCTGGCCTAATAATTATTGCTCTTGTGTTAGGAAAACAGGAAGATTAACTGACAGGGAGCTAAAGACAAATGGGTAGGTTGACTTTACCATATTTTAGTGAATTCGAATGGAAAAATACTCAAATATGGGTAGTTGTAACATACCCATAAATGAGTATGTGCACTTTTCGTGATTATGGGTATTCTTTCATCCATATTTAGGTAAACTCGAGAAGCTAGGTGACTTACCCATAGTTTAGTAAATTTGTATGTGGAAAACATCTCAAATATGGGTAATCGTAATGTAACGCCGTAAATGCGTATGTGCAATTTTCATGATTATGGGTATTCTTCACCCATATGATGATGATGATGATGATGAGATACTCACCATCTATTGTAGCAAGGTAACTTTCCATAGCAGTGGAATAATCTGAAAACACATTTGATCAGGATTCTATTGTTGCTTGTGATCTTTAAGCTCCTGTATGAAGGGCCAAAACATTTGGGCGGGCCCGTAGCAGAGACACTTACGCGAAACCCGCAAATATAGGGAAGAAAATCTCCTTCCAAAAGCAAGTTCACACCGCAGCATTAGAGTCGAGCCCTCGATTGACAAGAATAAACCCAATAGATGGGACTCGAAGAGCCCGCCTCGTTCCGCGAAATGTTAACAATAGGTACGGGAGGCAGTCCCACGCTCCCTATCCAAATCCGTTTCTACTCTGGGTGCCCTGGTGGACCCTCCCTTTTCCCGTTATATATTATGCCGATATGTATGATATTCAGTATATTTTAGAAGAGGCTCATTTGATTGCCGCACCTTTGTTGTCTGAGAAATGCAAAGAGTTGAGGTTCATACCGATCGGTACTGTCTCCAGGTTGTCTCGATATTGCTGCTGCATTCGAAGAGCATTGACTTTGGATGACGACGCGATATTGCTCGTGGTCATAGGATAAAGCGAAGAGAACAGAAAGGAAAAAGGATTAGTGATTGGTAACACGCCATGCGCATGTGAGATTTTCATGGTGTGATATTCTCACAACGACGGATGCATATGAGAGGACGACTCCCGTTGAGTTATCGCCTCGTTTACTCAATTCCGCTCGTACGTTTTGTAGTTATATGAATACAGAAACGTTTTGCTAGACCTGTCATTTGGGAATAACATCGCATCTTAACGCGATCATTGCGCGAGCTCGTCCATTTGGTTCAGGCACTTTTGAACGTTGATGGGGCAGCCGATTCACACATGAAATCTGCCGCGACTGACTCGACAGAACGCGCCCATACCTCTTTCTGAACCGAAGGGCAGGGTATGGGTATTCTTCACCCATGTTTGGGTAAACTGAACTTAACGTGTGTAGCGCGAGATCTCTGTGACATCTTCGGGCAAACTCATCAAAAAACTATAGATGGGAAAAACAACAGCACTTGTAAAATGATCTACACGCAAAAAAAACCAGAGTAGAAACTACCATTTCAAGGGTTAAATTAAGCGTTTAAGTTTGATTTTACCATACCTGCGACTAGATCAACCATGGTCTGGTTGATATCGAAATGAGGTCTGTCAAATACATCACAAATGTTGAAGGTTGTATCATAATTGTAGTAAATTTAACTGAAATTTCTTGGTAGTTTTAAAAATAGGCAGACGGGTAAAATTAAAGTTTTCACTACAAGATTTTTTTTCTGTGTATAGGTACATGTCTTCATAAGCACAGTAAGAATCCATGGCCTCTTCCGCGTTGGAAACGACAGAATGGTCAAGTCGTTTTCAACACTCGCATGTCGCAAATATCGGTGCCTAGTGAATTCGTTCATCTGAGATTGCTAAAATCATCTGACAAACAATTGCCTAACATGATATGTAATTTTTCAAATCATTCTAAGCAAAATCATCATCATCTCCCAGCGCTTGCTTCTATCGCCAATCCATGCGATTAACCCGAATAACTTTAGCAACGGCCTGCCAACCGGTAACTAGGCGAAACAAATCTAGCATCATCCCTTGGCAACTGTAAAATTACGAGAGTGAGAGAAGAAAAAGAAGAAGGCGAAGACCGAATCAGAAAAAGTGTAATCAATTTTTCATTTTTATGATTACATTTTTATTGCATTAAATGATTGCTATAAAACTTCCCTCGCAAAGCTGCTGCAGCCGAAGGAAAGCTGGCATGTCATAAAACCGAACATGTGGGTGAGCGTCGTATCCGAGCGTGCAATCATATCAAGATATGGAGCCGCCCGGTTCTACGATACGAATGCACACACAGCGCCAAAACCATACAAGGCTGCCGCCACTGCTGCTTCTGCTAGCTGCCGCCATGCCTGCTGCAGGGCTGAACTGAAATTAACTGCAAGCCAGATATAACCCGACCCTTCTGGCCGTGCTCATGTGCTGCCTGCCTGCCTGTGCCTGTGCCTGATGCGATCCGTTTTCTCATCACAGGAAAATGACTACACACACGGCAGCAAGGAACTGCAGCACGGCAAGGGGACGTCGTTGTCGACGAGATAGAACCGGGCAGATATGGCCAGAGTCAGGATTTATATTTTAATCCGTTTTCCCTTCGCTATCAGATACTGCTGCAGGAGGAAAAAAAAACTCCATCTTGATTTCGCCCCATTTTTACGCCGTATTACTCACCTTAATCGCGATAACCGCGCTCTCCGAACGAAGCAAGCCGGGCGGGCATCTGCACTTTTATAATCAAGATTTTCTCATGGCAATCCTAGATCCACGCGAGGATGGAAATTGAATCGCCACTACTCTCCAAAAGAAGCCATTTCTAGTTTTTTTTTTAACAAATTGCATTTCCCCATTTGGTTTATTCCTTCGATAGCAACTACCAGCAAATCCAGACGCTTGCTCATGACGGCCACGAGATTTCCCTGGAAACGATTTCACTGCAGATGGGCCTACAGGACAAGGGTTACGAGGAATGGGTCGGAGAAATGATTGGTATGCGATCGATTCTGAAGCACTTCTCGAATGTCTCGTCGAACGAAATCAACGGAATGCGCGCTCCGTTCCTGAAACCCGGCAGAAACACGCAATACAAGGTAAGACTCCAAAGCATTCAATCCCGTCTCATCCATTAATTGATTGATTTATTCCGCACCACCTCTATAGGTTATCGAAGACTTCGGTTTCATCTACGACAGCTCGATCAGCATTCCACCAAGCCCAATTCCACTGTGGCCGTACACTCTGGATTACAAGATCCCACATCAGTGCAAAAGCGGTACCTGCCCGACGAAGTCTTTCCCCGGAATTTGGGAAGTTCCGCTGAATACTCACTATGTCGAGAGCTACGAAGGAGGTCACTGCCCGTACATGGATCAGTGCGTGCTGCATAATCACGACGCAAATGATGTTTTCGCCTGGCTGCAGGAGGACTTCGAACGCTACTACTACCAAAACAAGGCCCCGTACATGATGCCATTCCACACCAACTGGTTCCAGATCAAAGAGCTCGAACGTGGTCTTCACAAGTTCCTCGATTGGACGCAAACTCTGTAAGTAGTTCGCTGCGATTCTCCTTTGAATATCCAACGCTAATAGCGCTTCTAATCCATTCCAGTCCCGACGTATGGTTCGTGACGGTCACGCAAGCCCTGACGTGGATCACCGACCCGAAGACCCTGAACCAGCTCAACAACTACGAGCCATGGAACTGCAAAGCCAAGAGCACTCAGACCCCGAAACCGTGCAACCTGTCGAATAAGTGTGCCCTGGCCTTCAAGGAACCGGCATCGAACATCAGCGACACGAGGTACATGGAGACGTGTTTCGATTGCCCCGCCGTGTATCCCTGGTTGGGAGATTCGCACGGTTCTGGCATTCCCGGACGGGACAACTACATCGACCAGAGCGGAGGAGGAGGCACGGGCGACGACAGGGGTTCGTCGGACGATGACGAAAACTAGTTCCACCGCGAGCAGTCGAGTCTTAATTATGTGATGTGCTCTCAGCACACTACTTTTAGAGTATTTTAACTTTATCAAAAGAAAACAAAATTTAATTTCGTGTAGTCAAAGAAGTTGAAAGAACGAACGTGTATCGCTACGTCCCGCGTGGGAGCCAAAATTATACAGTGTTCTTCCTACAGAGGGAAAGAAATAATCTCATTCGGTGGTAGCCTACTTTGTTCATCGTCGAAAGAAAGCTCCTTTTTGCATCCTGCACTTGCACACGCACGGCACAAAATCAGCCGGCGGCGTTGGCGCGACGGACAAAGCAAGCCATGGCAAACAAGATGTGTGTACGTCAAAGTACCGTTTCGTGTATAATTAGAGCAAACAAGCGTAAAACAACGGGTACAGACGGTGAGTGGTCTTCTCTCTCACAACGGCGTTCGTCATCCGGATGAAACATGGTTTGTGAATTTGTGCTTGTACCTTTTCCTACCGGGGTAGAGATGGTCGATGGTAAGTTTACCTGTCTGCGTTTATTAGGCACTGGTTACCACCGCACTTGGGACTGGGACTTGGGAAGATGATGGTTGAAATGCTTTAATGCAAAAGCCCAAGCGATTCGTTCTAAAAGTTCACCTGGAAAATGTTGGAATTTAACAGGCTCATTCTGCGATGTGTGTGAGGTCAGACGACTCGCTCTCACAATTGCCCTTGTAAATCATGAGAATCACCTCACACGAGGCGAAAATTGTCAACTCATTTAGAAGAGCGAGTCGTCTCACCTCACCCTGTAAATGTTACCTGGTTAATTTGTTTCTTAAATTATCAAAAAACACGTTGCTGCAACTTGGCCTTTGGACGAGTGAAGTTCAAAATGTAACTGATATAGGGAAGCGGAACCTATCTTGAGCTCAATAAGCAGACCTCCAGTGGAAATCGGTGAATATGCACTGAAAACCGAACACTGAGTACACAAGTTATTCACAATTTATTCGTTCACCTATCGTTAATCGTTTAGCAACACACAAAACATTCGATTCTGATAATTTTCTTCCAATTTAATACGGAAAAGTTGCGAATGCTATGTATCTATTTTAATAATATCACGAAAATCATTAATCCCATCTGTGTACATATGTTAATCGTACTGATTTTAATCAAGAAAAAATATAAACAAGTTGACGCTCCCCGTAAAAAATAATTCTCATAGATTTACATTTAAATGTATTGTAACCATACGATAGAATCAATCGTATGTAAAATTGACTATATTGTTCATGACGATAAGATGACAATAAAAGTTATTGTTTCCACAATAGAATCTAATGTAAATTGCGACAGCGACAATAGAATCAGGGGGTTGTTATGTATCTTATGTAACTATAGAAAAAATCGTTGTTTCTCCGAACAAATTTGAGTCAATTACTATTGATTTTATTGTTTCACATTTGTTGAAAATTCTATCATATAGGGTGAATAGTAGTTCTATTGTAATGACAATATTCATTTTTCATTTACCTGATACATGAACAATAAGATTCATGGTCAGCAATAGATTTAAATGTTACTTTATATTATTTTATTGTAATTGTATGGTTATTTTTATCCCGCTCTTCATTACTACACCCAAAAAAATAAATGTCAACAAAACTTTTAAGATTTCTCGCATGAAGTAGATCATTTGATAGCACTTCACGTGTGTTGGTCAGCATGCATATAACCAAGACAAAATAAAAGGATTTGTTTGTCATTCTTCCATGAGAATTTTGACAACAAGACTCAACATAACGTTGGGCATAGAATCAAGCATAGAATGCTCTATGAATCCGATCCAAGTCCGATATTTATTCACTTTAAAATTATCCTTCTCCAAGTGCCTGATTTTTTAAAGCTTTGTACCATATATGTTCAGCATTTATTAGGGTACATAAATGCATTTTGTTTTTAACATTTTTCTATTTCCTTCGCTATAAAATAATATTTAAGAAAAAATGCTCCTTATGGAACTTTTTATCAAGCCCAACAACAATCATATATTCAAGCAATAAAATGATTTTTAAAAAAATCGACAACCACATTTTCAGATTACTTAAACATTCTTCTCTCTAAGCTAATCGAAAAAATATTAATTTTGTATACATAAACAAATTAATGAAAAAAAAAAAATATTTTGATCGAAAATTAAGAGCAAACGAATAAACGCGACAACCTTCTCGAAGTGCTGCACTACCTTCCAATCTGTCAAAGGGTTTGTTTTGTTTTGTTCTGTGTTGGAGAAAAGGTGTGAAACATTCATTTTGACAATTTAATGGCATTGAGAAGTCCAAAATGTCGAGAAAGTACGTGAAAAAAGTTGGTGGGAGAGCTTATTCACAGTACAGTTCCGAATCGATGGACGCTGCGTTGGAGGCAGTACGAAAAACTATATTCACTGCGTGAAGCTGGTCGGACCTTTTTGTATTCCCCCATTCCCCCTAAAATATGATGATATTAACGAACGTTTCCTTAGCTGTTAATGACTCGCACTTATTCTGCCGTGAATCGCATATCAGTACCATATTTTCTTGATTTCCTATCCATATGGGACGGATATGCGATTCACGGCAGTGTTGGCGTCCTTACACTGGTGTAGTACCGAATTAAAAACGACATGAGTGAGGTATTTCTGTTTGTCTAATATTATGGTGAACTACTGAAAAATAGCAATGGATGGGTCGCTCATAAATTATGTCATGCTTTTAATGGAAGTGAGCTTTGGGAATTGTGATAATCTGTACACAAAATTTAAGGTCCATAAAAAAACAAGACAAAGGGGGAGGGTTTTGAAAATGGTCCTTTTTTGCGTGACATAATTAATGAACGTTCCCTTTGGGGAATGCTCCACCCCTGTGCTATTCGGAAGACATCTGCATCAAACGGTTTGCATAAAAATTTGGTGTTTTTTTATTCATTTAAGCACTTCAAATGAATAACATTGATTTTGATCGAAGTCACCCCATTTTTGAAAATTGGCCGCGGGAATTAAACAATATTTTAAAGTTCATCTGACATAATAAATGTTGAAAATTTTTTGTGTAGTGTTATACTACAGATACCAATGCTGGTTTTAAAAATGTAAAACAAAATTTTAAAGATAATTATCATAGAAAATTTCAAGAAATGGTTCAAAAAGTGATCGAAGTCACCCCGTTATACGGTACTTTATTATGTATTTAATCTATGGTAAAATAAAATAGTTCTACTTTGGGCGATTTGTAGCACTCCCACAAAAAAAGGTGATATTGAAGTACTGCCAAACCCATTTCATTCGAATAAGAGTCATAATAAAATAGTTTGGCAACATCAAGCGATTACGTCGATCGTTAACACAGGTCAGAATAGGTGCAAGCATATTTAAATTATTGTGAAAATTCATCTCATAGTTTTCTAGTATTTTATCACGTATTCGTAGATTCTCGTGTGGCTAGTGTAATAAGTGAAGTGTGATTTTTATGGTTTGTGCAATTACGCACCGAAAATGTGTGAGGATATAGTGCAATTAAAGAGAAAACTTGGAGTCTGGCTCGAGTATATTCCCTAGTACGTTTAGATCAATACGTCGAATTTGTAGTGCAAAGGTGAGAAATTGTGTTGAAAATATGACTGCTAAATATTTTTACGAAATTTAAGTCTCAGAAACGTTTTTGTAGCTTTCAATTATATTCAAGACCTAATTTTATTTTCCAGAATTATATATTCTTGGTTACTGCGTCCATTTATTGGAGAAATTAAACATCTTTTTACGTTTGAAGTTGGATGACTGCAGAATGTGATGAATATATGTACTATGGTGAGCATAGGCTCCGCTTCCCTACTAGGTTAGTCAAAAAGTTGTGAAATCACTTTTATTGCCCAGTATAATATCCCATAAGATCAATACACTTGGTCCAACGATCTAGAAGAACTTTGGTTTCCCATCACGGAAGTGACTTTATAAAAGGCCTGCAAAATACTCCTCTACGACGGCTATAACTCCGTCGTTTGCAAGGGGCAAGACAGCTCTTCATCGGGAGTAATTTCAGAGTTGCTTCTGAGGTACCTCGAGTAACTCTCGTTGCTAAGCAAGCTAGCACGGTCATTTTTTTGCTTTCTGTTTTTGCTCAGCAGCTGTCAAACAAACCGACGCAAGTACATTAGCCCTCGAGTGTGCACAATTGGAAACTGGCAATTTTCAATGTTTTTAATTTTCAAAAACTCTGTTTTTGAAAACAAGCTTGTATAATTTTATATCGTATTTAATACTATTCGTGCAAGGCTTTGCCTTTTACGAGACGGGGTTATTTTTATGTCTCCAATTAAGGCATACATTGTAAAAACCCATCAGTTTTGGCTTGACCTGCAATTTTCTTATGCAGCATCATTCCACTATACGGCCAAGCTATGAACTGGTGCTTTGGAACATGGGCAGGAGAAGAGACAAACGAGCTAAGCCCACTGCACTCCGACCCAAGCTTCAAGCTTCTTAGAATCGATGTTTAGCTAATTACGCATCTATACCTATCGCTATCATGCCTCATCATTGCACTTCATTAGGGCTCACCGTTGTGTCATCTTCTATTGTCATAAGTGGAATGTCCACAATGTTTTCAAACAAATTGGATGTCTAGTTGGAAGTCAAACTTACCGAAACCCTGGCAACCGATAAGAACCGATGAATATTGATTTAATTTCAAGCTATATTGAGTTACTCGCGAGTTACTCGGTGCATCAAAGCAACTCAGAGTAGAACTGTCTCACCCCTAGGTCATTTGATGAAAACGAAAATACAAGCAACCGGTGATTGAAGATGTTATCCATCACAGTAGTCTAAAATGCAAAGGAATAGAAATATAGATCAGCAGTAATCATTCCCTTCAAGCGATCGGTTTTTTCTTCACTTCCCTCCAATATGTTATGGACCCAGGGCTGTAACCATCGCAACCGATCAAAAGTTGGAGTCAAGATTGTTTCACTTCGAAGAAATTGTTTTCAACCCTTCAAGAATGGAACGACTTGGAGTTACGAAGCTCAATGGAAGCAACTATAGCACCTGGAAGACGAAGGTCGAGTTCCTGCTGGGACGTGACGACCTGTGGCAGTACGTGATCAGATTGTAATCGAGCGCTACGACCGGTGCTACGACGGGAGCTGCGACGACCATGGGTGCTACTGTGGCGGAAATTGAAGCTTGGACCACCGGTGACCAGAAGGCCCGAGGCACGATTGGACTACTTCTGGAGGATAACCAGCTAAACCTTATTACGCCTCCAAGACGGAAAAGGAACCCTGGGACGCTCTCCGGAACCAACGCTGACGTCGAAGGTTTCGCTCCTGAAGCAGATTTGTGACAAACGGCATACTGATGGCGAGGACATCGAGCGGCACGTTTTCGAGCTGAAAGTGCTTTTTGAGCGGCTGTCGGTGGCGGGCCAGGTATTGAACCGGAATCTGCAGGTGGCAATGGTGCTATGAAGCCTCCCAGAACCTTTCAACACGCTTACCACGGCGTTGGAGACACGGTCAGACGACGACTTAACACTAGAACCGATCAAATCCAAGCTAACGGATGAGGTGTCCAAACGGGGAAACAGCAGAAGCAGCTATTCCGTGCTGAAGGCTGACGACGAGAAGCAGAAGAAAATGGTGATTTGCCACAATTACCAAAAACCCGGTCACAAACAGAAGCAGTGCCGGTCATTGATGGAAAAGCGCACCGGTGCACAGTGGCACAATTCTGAAAAAAGACGGTCAAAAACATGTTCACCCTTCTGTCATCGTTTTATCGACTAGGTGTCTATAGAAGAGTTGCTCAAAATAATATTCCGCATCTTTTGAAAAAACACGCCTACCCTTTCATAAGGGCTTAACTACACTTTTAAATTCTAACTTTTTTCAGCTACGAGATAACGGGTTATTGTCTTCAACAAAGTGTTGTAACAATATGTTGTAAGAAATTGTAGTAATTATTAAAATACACATTTTTGCGAAACACACCAATGCTCTCTTATTACCACATTTTTATATATGGTGATTGAAGTGTCTGTGTGACGTCATAATCAACCGCCTCAAAAAGGGTGGGCGGGTCCTTGCAGGGTCTAAAACAGCTTGTATTTGAAAGGTTATCTTATGAACAAGTATTCCTGAAATTTTCAGCGTTGGGTACTGAAGGGTACCTAGTAAAACGTCAGTTTGAAATTGTAAGGGTTATAAGCCAATTTATATTTCACATGTAACGTAATGTTCAACAAACTAAAAAACATATGCGGGTCCTTGCGGGATCTCAAATTAATTGTCTTTGGAAGAGTATCTTATCAACTAGTCATCATGATATTTTCAGCGTTGGGTATCAAAGGGCATCTGGTTAATTCTTAATACAAAAAAGTAGAAGAAATAATATGCTGAAAAGTGTAATATTATCTATTTGACAAACCGGCGTTATAGAATCCATTTTTATTTAAAAACAAAGCTCAAAAGTAGAAATCGCCAACAAGATAGTTAGGGGTGATCCATAAATATCGAAGCATATTTTAACCTGTTTTAGATCTTATGCTTTCACTCGTATTTTGACTTCATATCTAGGATAATTTGTCAAAAGAACCTATCTGATTTTGTATACAAACGTGTAAACAAAATCAAATAGCCTCTTTTGAACAACTTTTTGAAATATACGTCTCGTCCCTACATCTGAAAACCCTTCCCCCCCTATTATGCATGTTCCCTTTATAAAGTTATTCATAGCGAAGCCCAAGCAGCAATTTAAAGCACCAGTAGTGACATCACGTTGAAAGCTCAACATTCTATCTACAGAAGTGGTAAATATAAAAATATAATAGGTACAATTTGACATATTACCAACAATATATCGCATTTTGATTAGACTCGGTACATAACAGAGCTCAACGGGCCACTCTCCTTCTAATTCGTTGAATATTATGACACATCCGCAAAATGAATAATAACTAATATTATTTCTAACAAAGACTTTTTTGGGTACCCTACAGTATTCAACGCTGGAAATTTCAGAAGTACTAGTTCATTAGAAACTCTTTCAAATATAATCGGTTTGAGACCGCGCCAGCACCTGCCCAGTTTTTTTCAAGTTTGTTGAGCATTACGTCACATACTGTTGCTATTCATACCATTTTAAATTATGGATTTACTAGGTACGTTTTGGTACCCAACGCTGAGAATTTCAGGATTTCTAGTTGATAAGATACTCTTCCAAATACAATTAATTTGAGACCCCACCAGGACCCGCATATATTTTTTTAGTTTGTTGAACATTACGTTACATGTGAAATATAAATTGGCTTACAACCCTTACAATTTCAAACTGACGTTTTACTAGGTACCCTTCAGTACCCAACGCTGAAAATTTCAGGAATACTTGTTCATAAGATAACCTTTCAAATACAAGCTGTTTTAGACCCCGCCAGGACCCGCCCACCCTTTTTGAGGCGGTTGATTATGACGTCACACAGACACTTCAATCACCATATATAAAAATGTGGTAATCAGAGAGCATTGGGGTGTTTCGCAAAAATGTGTATTTTAATAATTCCTACAATTTCTTACAACATATTGAAATCGTCAAATTTGAACAGAGTACTTATTATCTCAAAAAACATGTTTTAAGGTAGTGCTGACAGAAAACCATTTATATCTCTTTAACGTTAGGCTCTAGAAACTTAGTGTCTTGAGCAACTTTTCCTAAAATTACCTGTTCTACAACTTTGTTGAAGACAATAACCCGTTATCTCGTAGCTGAAAAAAAGTTAGAATTTGAAAGTGTAGTTAAGCCCTTATGAAAGGGTAGGCGTGTTTTTTCAAAAGATGCGGAATATTATTTTGAGCAACTCTTCTATAGACACCTAGTCGATAAAACGATGACAAAAGGGTGAAAATGTTTTTGACCGTCTTTTTTCAGAATTGTGCCACTGTGCGGTGAGGCGAGATCGGGTGACCAGAAGGAGAAGCGCTACCATCCAAAGGCCAAGACAGCTCGCGTGGAATCTGGAGATCGTTCAAGGCCGGATTTTTCGATA